>DWDU01000098.1:0-24857 GCA_018245575.1 Jemadia suekentonmiller | reverse complement strand
AACGTAACTGGTGAATCGTGGGAGTGTTCTACACTCCTCTGCCTACCTCTTCGGGGATTACAGGCGTGATGTTACGTATATTTAAATTATTTTTGTAATTCATATTTATTTCGATCCATTTGTCGTTCCACTGTTGAATACGGGTTTCCTCTCAGAGTTAGAGAGGCTCAAGGTCGTAGACTGCCACGCTGGCCAGTGTGGGTTGGCAGATATAACGCGCTTCGGAAAACATTGATTTTTGTTGGATCCTTTTTTTCGATTGATACTTCATATACAGTCAAAAAATATATAAATAGCATATAAAAAAATATCAAACAAATTAAAACAATAAAACGCCACTCGATACCTAAGCGACAGAACGTATTTTGCTATATATTTATTTACACCTCTATGTGCTTAAGACAAACGAGATATCTAGATAAATAATGGCCCAAATGCCCCATGAGCGTTTAGCGCGGTATGGCACAACTACGACTTGAACTAAACGGTGAAATGACAGCTCGACAACAAAGCAACCAGTTGCCGCAGACACCCCGTCATTACGTAGCGAACGAACCTGGGACCGTGCGCACACGGTCAACTTTTAACCCGTCGTGATGTAACTAAAATAAACAATTCTATGTGACGATGAAGGAAAACATTGTGAGGAAACACTCATGACGTAGAGTTCTCCAAAATGTTCTCGAACTGATGATGTTTATTACCTGTGTATAAGAGAATACTATGAATAAATGAATATTATATACACTTATGCATCGAAGAATACTTATACGTATAAATGAAGTTAGTGGGAAACATCGTGAAGAAGCTCGCACAGCTTAGAATTCTCATTCTAGTTCATTGTTCTCTATTGAAGTAAAGTGAATTCACCCTTGACCAACTATAACAACAACCCTTCTCGTGCTGATAAGAGACCCTTGTCCAGCAATGTGACGCCAATATAATTAATGATAATAACAGTGATGAAGTTATAACTTCAACTTACATGTCTAGCTAATATTTATATTTTGACAATTAATTTGTCTTGAACATCATATGACAAGAATTATGTTTTTTAAAGTATTTTTTTTAATTATAACGTTTCAATTCACATCTTGCGATAAACGACATTTCATTTGGTTTCACCATACTAATTAATATTTTTATAGCGTCATGCCATGTCCGCTATAGAGAAGATTATAAGTAGACAGCGGAACTCGAAATTGTAGAGTGTGCTGGGTACTTTTCTTAAGGGGAAGACAACGTCTCATTACAGAGTATTAGAATCGTGATTATTATTTTAATCGTTCCGTTAACAAAGAGAAACAAGCTGGCTTAGCGGTAATTATATCCGCGCGCTTGTGAGATTGTGGGGTTGTGGAGTTGTCTCATTCCGAACTCTACCGGTTTATTGTTTTTAACAATAGTAGAGTAGATAATTGCCTGAGATTGGTGTACAATTAATAATGTAGAGTATTCAGTGAGTGTTACATAATTTCAATTATGATCACGCTAGATGATTATTCCCAGTAATGGCTCGGAATCTGTGGAAGATTACTCGACCCATATTACATGTGACGTAGGTATAAGTTGTGAAAAGTCGGAGTACTACACTCTTCTGCCTACCCCTTTTGGGTAAATACGGGCTTGATGGTACGCTAGATAGTATTTAAGTATATAATAGTTTTTCACTATATTTTCATTAGTAAGTTGCAGTTTTGTTCTTGCACACGGTAGCACAGATTTTACGATCAACTTATGTCACTGCGTGTTAGGCGCTTTTAAAATATACTAAAGGAACAAATGTGTTAATTATTATTTCCGTGTCTTATTCCATAGTCAAGTAGCCCATAATCCCCACACTGGACATGCGGGTTACGAATTATTTAACTACACTACTTAACCGAAATTATTCCTTCCAACTCAACATTCCAACTCTACATTTTAAAATATAAACCAGCTTTCCTTGTATACCGATTATATTTGTACAGTACCGGCCCATGGAACATACTTTCGATCCACTATCGATAATAAGCTCAAAACAAATTAGAAAATCAGTATCAAAGTAGCACAGAGCAGCGACGTGGAGCTAACGGTCCGCGGTCAGAGCTCGTGCCGCCGCCTCCGCAGTTTCATTACCTTAAGTAAGTGCTGTATGAATTTGTGTAGTATGTACTCTATTTACGTATGACTGTACGTGTTAGTAAGTTTTTATTTTGTTTAATAATAGGCTCGTGTCTCTACTATCTCGCCCGATGAAAGGCGACATGCAGCCCAGGACGTAGCAGTCTTGTCCAAGATGTGTCTATTAACTTGTCTTGAATAATTTTAAGCGTGGTATTAATATGTGGTGTACACCAAATCTACCAGCTAAAGCTATTCTGGGTGTAATCGGAGATCCACACATCACCAGTACCAAGATTAATGCAGCACAGTTGACGAATTTCTTTCTTGATCTCGTAACAAATTGGATAATCCGCTAGTTTTGCGCGCAAAATGTCAAGTTACGTTTAACTAAAAGTTACGTTTACGTTCAGAGGAAAATATTTGTTAAAACTTAACTGAGCTTACTAAGATTGTAAAGAATATTTTGTACTCTGTACCAAGAATACTAAATTACAAAAACGTGTTTAGATATATGGATAAGTAAAGAACGCGTCTTGATGAATTATGAATGTAATTTATAGATATGTAATAATTGCGCTCCCCAAAATATTGTAACTTTGAATAAAACTTATCATTAATAATAACAATAGTTCCAACAGACGATGCATTACCGTACCGATCTCTTTTTTATATGTAAGCGTTACGAGCTTTACAGGTTATGCAAAATAGCTACGTCATCAAGATAATCAACATAATTTTAATATGCCATCATCAATTGCCATTATCATTAAAGTGTTGACACCAAATTTGACACCAGATCGAAAAGGATTAGGTATTGCCGTAGATTACCACAAAACTAGCGTTCTTACCTGAATTCGACCTGTGGTTCTAATCCCAAA
Source organism: Jemadia suekentonmiller (assembly GCA_018245575.1). Lineage (NCBI taxonomy): Eukaryota > Metazoa > Arthropoda > Insecta > Lepidoptera > Hesperiidae > Jemadia > Jemadia suekentonmiller. Next base: position 21,873 of record DWDU01000098.1, on the reverse strand, counting down.
GCCACAGCGAGGATAAAACAGCTATAGAGAGATATGTAGACAGACAAGTGTAGTACAGCTTCTTCAGTCTTTTGTACGTCGTCATCCCACTTAGCCAGAAAGCACTCTACATTGCATAATGTTATTGTAGTATATTCGCCTATTATGAATAAATGAAATTTGACTATGTACTGTGTTTACTTCTGTGTATATTTATGTATCGTAATTTACTGTTTGCGTGTGCGACTTTAAGAGGTCCTGAGTCGGAACCTCGGGTAGTAGTAAAAAGGTAGTAGTAAATAGTAGGTAGTAGTAAATAGTAGATATAAAAAAAAGTCTGATAGTAAATATTATTATTTTTTCTAAGTTAAAATTCGCAGTAGTAGTAGCCCGAAGTGCTTATTTGTAGCCGACGTACGAGTATAGCGACAGTCACACGGCCCATCGTATGCAACGTAACATGTGAATATTGGAAGTACAGAGGAGTCGAGTCCTGCGTACACCTTCAGGAAAACGCACGTGTGATGTCATGTTGCGTTGTGCTCCATATTGCGTCAATGTACGGGTGGATGTGTATGACATAATATTGAAATCGTTGCGACCTGTTGTTCGGATTGTGGATTCAGGAATATTCTATCCTGATTAGTTACGCAACGCCTCACGCCGGCACCATAACAAAACTTCATCATCCATAAATAACTATGACAAAGTCAGGCCGGAGCGCTATAACGACATGAAATAAACATTTTTGCGCCCGACTCCAGGTCTATGGTGCTTTTAAGACGCAATTTCAACGTCTTCAATGTCGGTTTGTTTAAAAAATAACTAATATAAATACTTATATAGTAGTGACGTTATCATATTAGCGTCAACGGTAATTACTTTGATAATTCCTGTAAGTTTTAAAGCTGGTTAACGGATGGTCACTTCCCATTAGGTGTTTGTTTAATTATGTACTAACATGTAAGAAGCGAGTTGAATACAGCGTTCAATTATATTATGTACAAAACAATTACCTTAATATTTTTTCTCCTTAAACATTGTCCTTTACAAATGTTAATAACCGTTTCATTGACTGTTTTAGTTTTCTTTGTATGTTACGTGAAAATCTAAGTTAATCTTGGCCACTGGATGAATAGACCAAGTAACGATAAGAGGTTGTAGTGTTCACGGCAACGGAATGCAAGTTTAGAATCGTACCGGGAATGTGTCTGAAGCGCGGACAAATCCACACTTAAATGAGATATTGACTATGCGACGGATAAAAGCGCGACACTTGCAATGGTAATTTTATAGATAACGCAAAGTTACGTACATAATAACACAGCCGGCACTCGCCCTCCATATTTCATATATAATAATGAATACAAAGTGGAACTTTAGCCGGCTGCCGGGCCAATATGGCCGTCACACTTTGATAGTCAGATTGTCTTGATTTGCAGCTGCAATATAATCGATTCCGTCTGTACTTTATATTCCTTGCATATTAAATGAGCTACAAAATCGTCACAAATTACCTTAAGATTTGACTGTGAGATGTATTTATGACGGGCCACATCGTACCGGGTTATTTGTTAGTGGAAAATTCCTATGTCCATTGTCGAGTCTCTTGCGCAAACTTAGCCCCTTTCGGAATAAAGGCGGAAGCATACGAAATGCCCGTAGAAAAGCCCCCGCTGAATAATAGTTCTTTTGCTACAGCACAGACGGTGCTTATCACTACAAAAGCTGTGTGGAAAATCGTAAAAGGTACACACAATTCGCAGCGAGCGTGTTCGAAACGATAAAAGTCGGTGAAAAAGTTAACAAAGCGTCAAGTGTAACAAGTTTTCTTTGCAAAATTTGTCTTAAAAACACCTCCACTTGCAGTTTAGTGCGATGATGATAGTTTCAACTTCAAAAAACAAGTGAAATATCACTTAGGTTAAACATTTTTGTCTGCTTTAAAGTATTTGTTCGTACGAAAATCTGTGACATTCACGAAGATTTAATGAAAAGTTTAATGACGCAGTTCAAACGCTTTATACACGAACAACAACGGGACTCGTATGAAGTGTGCGAGACATTAAAATGTCGCTGCTTAGTGTTAATTTCTGTTCACGTCCATTAAGTCCATTAAAAGAATTCATTTAGAACATTGGAAATTGGTTTTATAAATTAATATATCAGTCGATATTTGCTTATAGTCCTCTATTTAAACAAATAAAATAAATATCGAAATAATAAAACCCAAATTAAAAAAATAATTGTTTAATATTTCACACGTAAACAATTAAAACTAACGAATTAACTAATACATAAATGAGTCCAAAAATCAAGTACCTGGATAAAAATATATTTATTTTCAAAATCGGATTAAAAACAAATTATAAACTCCACTAATTCTAGGCACATTGAAGAATTGATTTTTACCGCTAAAATTTATGAAGTGCACGTAACAGTTTCGTCAAAATGAATTTAAAAAAATTAAATAATTCCAGATGGTCATAGTATTAATTAACCATTCGTTCATACAGAACTGAAAGCAAACATTGGAAAGCGCATTTTAGCGGCGCGGCGCGTCGCACCCAATGGGAAGGGGCCCGCATATCCGCCACATCCCTAATTGAGCCCATTGCGCGCGCTAAATAGTCCAGATTGGGACGGCCAGATTGTTATCTGATTGAACGGTTTCAGCGTCAGACGCAATAAGGAAGTCCGTCTACGCGACAAAGGATATTGGGAATTAGGGATACCATTTGTCTTACACTCTGGGAACGTACATTCAACTAATCTAGGGTCTGGAAGGGGTGAGCTAATGTTCCTCTCATTCTAGCCACACGTAAACTATCATCTTTTGTCGTTTTATCGTTCCACTGTTGAAGACGAAGTAAGCAGTGAGCACACCAACAGAGAAGTGCCCTAAACCGGACAGCTGGTGTCAAAAGAGTATGAATGTAAAAAAGAGTATGTGACATATACATATGTATATTGACTAGATACTCTGTACCTTTTCACCGAAGAACCTGAAGCTTTTATATAATAATAATAACACTATCCTGAAAATATGCACATATTATTAGTGAAATATGTTTCCGAAATACCGCTAAAAGTCAATATGTAGTATTATAATAATAGAATGTGAGATTCATTCGCGATTAACGATCAGTAAATCACAGCTGAGTTGAGAACGAAGTGTAACAGTCGCTTGCGAAATCGCTCCCATTATAAAAAAGAAAACATATTGTAGAAGCAGATCCGAGCTGATTTTGAGGGCTCTTCACACAATGGCCCAGTCTCATTATGAGGGCCCTTTGTCCTAAGAACCAGTTCGTATTTAATTCTTTTATTTAACCAAAGCAACGGGACTTTTCAATAAGTGTATCAAATCAAAATGCCCCCTCGGGATATGTTCCTTTATGCGTCGCCTCTTCAAACCCTGCCACCTCGAATGAACGACTTAACTTTATTTTTAATTACACAACGAACATCCTTGCTATTATTACCGCTTATAAATTCAATTCGTCTGGACATAAATTTGAAATGAAAACATTAAAGATGACCATATGCATGATAGTTGATGGACGCAAACAAGTATTTTATGCGTTGTAAAAATGACACATATAGTATAAAATATTAATTATACTGCATATAGGTTCTTTGAATACTAATAGAATCGACTGCCTCGTTGGTAGTGTTGGTTGCAAGTGCGACTGCCGATCGGGAGACCCTGGGTTGAAATCCCGGGTCAGGCACTATAAGATTTTTCTAATTAAGATTTTCTAGTAGTGGCTTGGAGTCTAGATATGTGCCCGATGAATGGCAATAGACTCACTACTTATTCCATAGTGGGACTTAAACGTGACTGGTGAAACGTGAGAGTGTTCTAGACTGCCTACATCTTCAGGGACAACACGCGTCATATTACGTTACGTTAATTTCTACGATTGGCGTCAATGTATTTTTTTGCGAACATTTTTTATAAACTACGCCTAAAGTCGAGCAAAGGTTTCTATTTTGTTTTTAAATAAAAACAGCGCACGACATACCTACTCGCCAACGGCGCAGAATTATAGGTTGTCATCATTACGCGATAACATTAGTGTCGAAACACTTGCTGTATTTAATTATTACATTACACTCATATTTTACACCACCATAAGGGGTGAACAATTATCCTTGCGATGTGAGCAATGACTATAGTACATTTGCCAAGACGGTTCTTGGAAACTATTTAACAAGGCAACGTAACATGTTGGGAAGGTCGATTATTCTATTTTTAATCTACGACCATATTAATTAATGAGTTATTTAATGTTGCATATCAATATTATTATTACTACAGGCATGCTATTTTATATTATGACGCCACGTACCTTACGGGGTAGCAGAGAGTGCCGACCAAGTATTATAATTTACAGGCTTGACAAGATTTACCTTCATTCAGCACATTCTTCACGCGTAAAAGCCTTATATACCTAAGGTCCAATTAGAAGCAGCACACAATATTTATTCAATATAAAATAATATCTACTAATTTCGAGAGTATGGCTCTTCTAAATTATGTACAAGCGAGGTAGGCAGTAGGTCGAATGGTATCAAGCAGAATTTTTGAACGAGAGGTCTTAGATACAAATCCCGTATCGGGTAGTTTAAGATTTTTGTGCCTTAGAATTTCTACTTCAAGTTACTTGTAGTGGCTCGGAGTCTGGATTTGTGACGGTGAATGGCGATACGGTCATCTCCCTACTCCATAGTGGGACGAACACGTGACCGATGACACGTGAGAGTGTAATACACTCCTCTGCCTATCTCTTCGGTGATTACAGTCTGTTCTTCATTCAAAGCCCGTTGGGCCGTCAGTTTAAACCACATAGTGGCATGTAAGAAACAAACACATGAAAACGAACAGCCATAAAATAATATACCTCATTACTTGGGGCTCTATTAAATTATTGAATGGCAAATACAAGGGCACATACTCCCCGTGTTTGTTATCTGTACACGCATATAAAAGCTTTTTGTTAACGAGATTGATAATATTTTGTTTGAGTTATACGATACCTACCTGAGACGAAATAAGCAGCATCAGTCATTTTTTTGAAGAAAATTGCCAATTATAATAAATAATAAATTACGATTTCGTTTCAGTAAAAATGCCTTGGCAGGCATTTACGTTACTTTACTGTAATAATATGATAGATGTTATTTAAGACGCGAAGAGATCTGATGAGCTCTCTTGTAAGGGCTTCTGTGTAAAGCTGAAAATTTCTACGTACCAATTTCAGCATTGTTTGTACATTACTTAATACGTCGTTGACGTTTTAACGTAAAAACGATTCGCACGTCGTTTTATTGAACCGCGCGATTCTAAAGTAATCCTACTAGATACTAGGGTAAGGAAATATAATCGCCAAAAATATATTGACATTTTAGGGAAAAAATATTTTCTGCTCAATTTGTAGGTACGCTAGATATTTTCTTAGGCGTGTGCTTCCGTTTTACTGTAATCTCAAATAATGGTAAGCGAAATTTTACTATTAGAGATATTCAATAGATATAAATATTACAATGTTGTTTATGAACGGCAAATACAAATCGTTTGCTAATCACCACTTCCCTTCATAGGACTGTTGACAGTAGCTTTATTAATTATACGTTTATAGTGTTTCACTTTCAAAAACGGATGTGCCAGTGGACAAAAGACGGAGCCCACGCTCCGCTGCAGGTCAGCGTCGCGTGATTCCCCCATCACTTCATTGTTTGCACAGGCATTATTCACTTAATGAGTACCTCTAATGAAACCTTCTTGATGTTGTAATTAATACGCACCTACTCAGACCCGGCTAACTGCAAACCTCCTCTACGCAGTCATTACATTGCTCATTCTGCATCGATAGCAATGTCATCGATCGATGTGATACGCTCAATGTATACAGCATTAATTATTACGTAACAAACCGTCAACAAATATGTATGAATTAGCATTCACACGGCCACATAACTTACGAATTTGTTTAGTCGAAATTGTGTAAAGTAAAACAAACCTAATGTTGCTATTATAAATGCGAGAATGGCGTGAATGTTTTAATTGCCCTTTGTTAGCCGGATCTGAAGGCACGCGGTCGCGGATACATTACAGACAAGTACGTTTTGTGGGACAGCAATGGCGGCCGCTAATTATACCTGTATTTCGTACGCCTCTCGCTAATAGCAGTTGCGTCGAGCAAACATTAATTGGTATATCTTTATCACAATTACACGCGTCCGTGGTTCGAGGGCAAACCGCGTGATAAAAGATTTCACTTCTGACCCGAGATGGAAATTTAATTGAAAATTAACTCCCCGACTAAGAGATCCGACCTCGAAGTGTAACTCACCGCGGCAGCTTAGGAAAGAGTTGTTTTTTGCTTGCATAATTAATACTTATCGAGTGATATTGACACGTTCGCATTGTGACTGTGAACGAGAACCTTCGGGCGTGGTCGATGTGGAAAAAACGACCAACAAGCAACAGTAACAATGGTCGCGAATTTGTGATTACCGCAGTACGTGACTGTAACCCAAACAGTGGGCGAGCACCACGCATGTCTCGTTTATTTTAATATCACCCTGATTTTTTACTCTTTTCCATGTTTTAGTGTTCCTTTTTGTCGACGCGACGTGACGCCTTCAGATACCCGATAAATAATATACGGAATTATTTAGGGAAACCTTGTGAATGTACGTGGATTATTATAAATCCTTGTGATATACTCTCGGCGTATCCAGACGCGCGCATCCGCGTCAACTACGTACCGGCTGTATTAAATTTTCATACTGATCCCGCTTACCTGTAATCCGTAATAGAATAATTTCTCGTCTCAAAATAAAATAATACTTATATTATTTACATATATCTCTATTTATTTTCCATTATACATATACCGATGAAAGACATTCAATATTTTATCAAACTTCTACATTTGATACGAAAGAGCTACGTGATTGGTAAATTATATATTTCTACAATACATAAAACCATCCAAATTATACTTTGTTTTCTTTTATAACACTGTCCCATTATTTGGCTTTCATAGTAGGTATATAACTAAATATAAGATAGAATACAACACAGACCGTATTCCAAACATACCTATATAATTATTTGATAAATTTTAATTAATCTTTCACCAATTTGGTTATGTTACTGATGATGACGTTTTCTCTTTGTTTCATGTACACACCTACGGTGCGAATAGTATGAGTAGGTATAAAAAGTTTATCCTTACAACTGCATCGATCGAGGTGCCACCGTCACTTGCAATGAATAATGAAATTTGCCTTACTGACATTCGTTAAGCCAAATACGGCTGACGACTGATGCGGGGTTGGCCCGCCCTTTATGGATATCTATTAAAATAATGTGAAATGAGTACGCTTGAATGTATTAACATTGTTTCTATTCAGCTGATAGAATCAATATCCAATACATCTACGTGACCAACACCCGAGACGTATGTGAACGTGTAGGACCGCTTTCGTGGCAAAAGGCTTCACATACGAAATATTCGAGATGATTCAAATTCTCGATCTTATTTTATTGACATAAGGTTCAATCTTGTCCGTTTATACGATTTGGAGTGTCTGTGCAAAGTTGATCAACTATCAAATGAATGTTGACGCAAGAATTCTACCAATATTGTTACTCGAATGGTGCATTGCACTCATTTTTGTATATTCATAAACGAATACAATGCAAATGTATACAAAAAAATTCAAATTTAGATCTTGACATACAAGTTTACATACAACAATAAAAAAGAACTTGGATTGGAGGCATTCTAAGAGTTTTGATATATCTTTGTTCAAATTCTTCACAAAAGCACCCACAGAATTCTTCCTCCTTTTGTATTGCAAAAAAAACCTAATAAAACACCAAATCGTACCTCTTAAATTTTCTGTCTTGGACATGTTTGGTTAATCTTTATATTTGACTATATTATACCATATTCAATATTTATATACAGATCAATTTGTGAATTACATATTTTTAACTCGATTACATTTGCTGACGGATACATATAGAAAAGCCTTACTGGATTTTTAAAAGTATGCCTACAAAATATAATACGATCTAAGCAGATTGAATTAAATTAATATCATTACCTTCATCGACCAGTTTATTGTACCATTGTTGGGCATAGGTCTCCTCTCAGATTCAAAAAGGCTTAAGGTCACTAAATCAAGGTCAAAAAATGTAGGTCACTAAAAATGATACAAAATAAGTAGTAGTTTAATTTAATCACGACCATGTTGTCGGAGATACCATGCTTCATATACACAACACAAATACACAGGACAGACTGACAAACCGACCACGGTTGTCGGAGATCCATATAAAATATCGAACGATTGTCTGTGAGCTAAAATGATTCTAATTATGATGACGTATGATACGATGACGACCTCATTAACGACGAAAATTAGTTAATCTTGCAATTTAATACAATTGATATTATTGTATAAACACCAATAGTTCGCATGCAAGTAGTAAATCGACACCTGTTCGCTTAGAGCCTTATAAAGCGTTTTTAATGTGTAATTACCGTGACATGAGCAAACATGAGATCATTATTATTAAAAGACACTTTGCCACTTTGCCATTTATACTTTATTTTCAATATATCTTATGGTTTGTTTATTGCAATCTAACTACCAGTATATTCCTATAATGGGTACGATATGATATTTATTATATTGATACTATAATTGTGCCTATTTAAAACATGTCTCAAGAATTTCTTCTCATTAAAAGCAATGTGGACGGATGCCAGGAGGCTATATCATATTATGAATATGTTCTCACAAATTTGTAAATGGAAAAATATTTGTCATAAATTTATATGTCGTAACAAATAACCTGTTACTGTGCAATAACATTTAAAAGTATATAAGCAAACCAACCTATTAGAAATTCTCATTGTATCAGCACGTCCCTAATGAGATACGCAAAAAATAACAAGTGATAAATTCATATTCATATATCATTTGTTCAAAATTTGTTCATTAGAGCACTTATTGTACGTCAGGATGAAATTACCACCGCTTCGGAAAGTGCCTCGCTATGGAGAAAAAGCGGCGAAAGAAACTCAATAGGTCTGCATAAAATAAACTGCATCTTTTAAAATAAGTACATACTTATATTAGAGTGTTATACATAGTGTGTGCTTATTTATTGTGGAGCTGGAGTTACATGACACCAAGCATGTTTATCATTTAAGTAATCATTAACCTTGTAATAGGGTTTTTTTTACAAATATTTGTTTTCATAATAGATTTAAACTTGTTATGTGAAAAATTAATAATGTCTTTTGATATTTTCTTGTAGAAGCGAATACAATTCCTCATAAAAGAATCAGATACCTTACTTAAGCGAAAGCGCGGTATGGTCAAAATATTCTTAATTCTGGTATTATAATTCCCTGCGTGACTGCCTCGTTGATCGTGTTGGTTGCAAGTGCGACTAACAATCGGGAGGTCCTGGGTTTGATCCCGGGTCGGGCGCTACTGAATTTTTCTAAAATTAGATTTTCTAGTAGTGGCTCGGCTTCTGGATATATGACCGGTGTATGGCAATATACTCACCACATATTCAATAGTGGGACGTAAACGTAACTGGTGTAATGTGGGATTATTCTGTCCTCTGCCTACCTCTTCGGGAATTACAGCCGTGATGTTACATTTAATAAAGAAAACCTAACCTTGTTCTTGGCTGAAGCGAATTAGATATTGTAAGCGTGAATGAAGGAATTCTGTAATATTTAAAAATTCGCAAATAAGGTTCTCTCCTCCACGCATGTTGATAAGCCATCGAGCAGAAAGTCAACGCACAGATCGTACAATAAATACTTCAAGCGGTTACGAGTAATGTACAAAACGTTGCTGATCGATCAATCGATGACGAAGTACACCTGTTAAACTGTTACAAAATTCTCAGAAAACGGACAATTTTATTTCACATGCTAAATACATATCGCCGCCACAACTTTGATGTCGTTTAGCGAAAACAATGGAAACATCCGAGGGCACCGTTGCATACTAATTCCGACATTTTTATTTAAATCAACTTATTCTTATTATAAACGTGACACCGTAGACCAACTGCTTGTTGAAATTTTATAATGCTATTTTTAAGTGCACATGACTCATGTGAGATTCTGCGTGGTGTTTTCGCACTCGCCCATCAATCCATTGGCTGTCGATTGCGTTTGTACGTTATGTATTCACACTAATGGGAATTAAAATGTCGTTTGCCTCTAACTCGGCTGCTGATTTCCCCCTTTTTGCGGCAGCACCTCACGGTTGTTAGACGACTTCTGTTCCGTTACGACTGAGCTGGACGCGGGCCGGTCACGCATATGTAACTGACCGTCCGTTATGTCCGCCTTCATTCCAGCGATTTGCATCGCCGCGCCTTATGAGCTTTCCTGACTCTTCGCTATCATAATGTGATCAAATAAGTCATCAAATGCGGTTATAAATCAGCCGCTGTAAGACTTTCGCCCGACTGTCGTTACGATTCGCCATACTGCCGCCGATGCACACTTTGTGAAATTTGCCAGCTTTTTGTCTGCTGCTGTTATGCTAATATCTAATGATTGCCACGGCTTTATTTCCCGGTGGTAATGTTGCGCTCCCGAGTAATGTAGTAAATTGTCTGTATTCCTACAGCGTATGGTAATTTGTCTTTATACAGTTAGAGAAATAAGCATCCGATTGAGTTGCGAGTGTTGGAATACCTGTCACGTCGGCCTCTTATAACGTCACCTGACATTTTCACATATTATTTTTATGTGTTATATACGAAATTAATATTTTATCATAATCCTATTATGCCTGAATCAAATAAAGTCATATAAAGCTATTACTGTTGATATAATTTCTGACTTACTAATATATTTACTTAAAGTTTACATAGAACTGATATATGATAAGGACAGCTTCAGTGTGATACGTAAATAGTAAAAATGTACCCAATCACTTGATAACAAAGAGAGTCGGACGGTAAAACCGCCGTTTGATAAATTGCTCACCTTTGAAATACCTACAGCGCCCATTGCTTGCCCGGATATAAATTAACTGTGGTGATAATAAAATTATGTCGTTTATTAACAATATATGTAGTATGTAATGGTTAATGACAAACAAGGAAAATTCCATTATCAGTATACAGATACTAATTACTAAAAATGACACAATCAACGTGTTAATAGAGACAACGTCACCAAATGGACGCCTTATTAAGAATCTCAATAAAGGATGGTCGGGACTAAAAAAAATGTCGCTGGTTTGTTGGAGTTGTGAGATCATTGGTATGCGCGATGCGACCTCTCGAACAAAAGACGTTTTAACATCCTGTTCCAGCGACACCACTTCAACTCTTATTATAATCCTAATGACCAAAATTTATAGGTCCTTAAATTCGCCGTGCTGCAAATATTAAAGCCTTTTAGCTCAATGAGAAATGTGTATCGGTGTACACCGTATTCTCAAATTTTTATGCCAGCCTCACATCCAGGCCCCGTTCAATGTCGATAAAAATAAACAATAATCGACAGATATTGGGCAAATAGCAATAACATTATTTTTAAAGTAATCTGATAATAAAAATCTACAACGTAATAAAGTCGTCTTTTTCTTTCTTTTTTTCACAGGTAAGTAACGATGACCCCGGCTCGGTCGCGTGAAATTTTATAGGGGTAAGTCGGTAAATATAGTTTTTAAGATTTTATCTAAACAATTTGATACTCGACCAAATTAAGATACCATTCAATTATCCGATGGCTGTGTGCAGTGATACTTAGTAGTTCGCTATGAGCAATTGTAATCATCAATTTTGTCGTAGACCATTTTTTACGGTTCCAATGTTGGACACAAGACTACTTGAAAAGGATTAAGGCTTTAGTCTGTCGCGCTCGCCAAGTGCGGCTTGGCAGAGTTCACACGACTTACATTATGGAGAATCATAAGCTGTGCAGATTTTCGCACGATGTTTTCTTTCACAGCGGTCTAAGTTTTAATTTATCCTAGTACTAGACATGACTTAGAACGCACCTATTGCTATAATGTAGTGTGATTAAAAATAATTCAAGGAGAATTATATCAGTATTCTGAAAATATATAAAGGTTAATCATGATGAAACGTAAAGTTTAATTGGAACTATTCTCAATACGGTTTAGTATTCCTGTCAATTATGATGCTACGTTATTACGACTGATACAAAATCAATGTACGATAAATACCCTGTTTGTAATACAAAGGTAGAAACAAACGTTTACAGGAAAGATACCTATCTATCACCGATACAAAACCAACCTCCAGAATTTTTCTACATTTCGCTTCAACAATGAATAATACATGACGGCATTACCCTCGATATTTACATTGCATTAGTACTCGACTTTAGCCACCTGTCTCACCGCAATGGAATGTTTTATTCGAGCGAGGCGCAAAACAAGCGATTAAATCTTATTCAATCTTAAATTGTATGACTATTAGTGAGAATCCTGCATATTCTCTAACTTCTTTTAATACTTAAAAGAAGACTGATTTATGACTGCCTCGCTTGTCGTGTTGATTGCAAGGGCGACTGCCTGTCGAGAGGTCCTCGGTTCAAATCCCGGGTTCACTATTGGATTTTTGTAACTTAGATTTTCTTGTAGTGACTCGAAGTCTGGATGTGTGCCAGGTGTGTGGCAATAAGCTCATTGCCTATTCAGTTGTGGGACGTGAACATGACTAGTGAAACGTGGAATTGTACTACACTCCTTTGTCTACCCCTTCCGGGTTTGAAGGATTTTTTGTAGACAAATAATTAATACAATGTGAAACCAGCTTGTCTTTGCACATGTTTTATTTCATACTAGCCATGCTCGAGACTTGGTCCGCGCGGAATTCTAAAATTCTAAAACGAAAGTAACTAAGTTACTTCTTATTACATCAACTATCTGCGAGTGAAAGTTCCGTTAAAATCGGTCCAGCCATTCCAGAGATTAGCCGCAACAAAAAGACAGACAGACAAAAATTGAAAAAAAAAATATTTAGGTATATGTACCGTGTGTACTCGTATGTAAGAGTATATACGAGTATATATATACACATTTAGTAAAAATGGTTATTTTAATATTACAAACAGACACTCCAATTTTGTTTAACTGTATAGATTAAATTTCACGACGCAACCTCGCTGCGATTGGCGGAAACTCATGAAGTGGGAACTGGGATAGATGCCAAACTAGTCGGACTGTTAAAATATCATTTCATATCCTGATTATTAATCGTCATCTTCATCAGTAACCTTTTTATCATTCCATTGGTGAACACAGGCCTCTTCTCAGAAAGAAAATGGTTAACGCCACACTTTACCATGCCCACCGCGTGAGGGTGGGCAGAGTGATAATTACTACATTGCGACCTTTTCACCTACATACTTTTTTAAACAGTTCACGTGTAATATTCAATGAGAAGTTCGCTCATTCGCTCTCTGTGTGTTGAACGAGTAACCGAATGATATGCATTATCGTTCTTATATCATATCGCTTATCTCGATGCAGCATGGATCTGCATGGCGAGCGATGCGAACTCTTCGCGTCTACGGGTTTTTATGCAAATGACACGGCAAAGATTGAACGTCCATCGCTCGTCGCTCACTAGTTCTCGTACAATTTGAATTATTTAAACATTTTACTCTCATCTTGTATCATTGTTTTATTGTCTTATTTTTGTAATCCGTGAGTACTGAGCATAGTTCCTGGGATGCATTAGTAAATCAAAGAGTGCAATGCCCCATCTCTTCAAGTCAAGGGTTAATAGGCATTTTCTAGGAACGCGTGGTCCATCTCAAGACGTATGTGTGGTTTCCATCAGGCGGGGTCTCGGCCAACTGCTAACCTGTCATTATGTACAAAATAAGTCCTATATTGCATGCGGTAATATGTCGCCACGCCACGTCGTTCACAGGCTAGGCCAAGAGCATCGTGTGCGAACTATCTCCACTCTTACAGACATGTACTTCTTCTTCCTTCATCACTGTCTATATAAATTGTAGGAGAAATAGATGCTACTATGTATGACGTAAGAACTGCTCGTTAGCTGCAGAAATGAAAACATCCTTCTGCCAAAGTAAATTTAAAAATCGTACAAAGAGAAAATTTAATCTTTTGTTGCCCACTCGAGGTTCCGTTCACAATATTATGGAATACTCAATGACTGCCTCGTTGGTCGTGTTGGTTGCAAGCGATCTGCCGATCGGAAAGTCCTGGGTTCGATTCCCGGGTCGGGGACTATAGAATTTTTCTAATTTACATTTTCTAGAAGTGGCTCGGAGTCTGTGTTTGTGCCCGATGCATGGCAATAGGCTCACCACCTATTCCATAGTGGGACGTAAATGTAACTAGTGAAACGTGGGAGTGTTCTATACTCCTCTGCCTACCTCTTCGGGGATTACAGGCGTGATGTTACGTTTTATTATATAATCGCGTACGCGCAAGAGAAGCGTACAAGGACGCTCCTTTGACTGTGGTGAGTCGAGAGAAAAACTAAACCGTATAAATACTTGCCACTCTTTTGAAACGCACACTTAATTATATTAAGCTGTTTGACAACCGGTTGTCAAAACCCAGTGAATAGAAACATACGTAATAAACATTTTCTCGATTTGTTGTTTCACATGTGAATGAATGAATGAATCATTCTTAAGTAAAACCCAAATGCAAAAAAAGCTTTAACATGGACACGAAGCGGAGATTAAAATTAAGTGGAAGCTTCATTAGAAAAAACAGAACAACCTGTTGTACAAGCACAAAATGTATATAAACAACATGATAATATATAACAATAGGAATATTCACATTTACGTTGCATCATTAAATAATTGTGTGACCGTGCACCGGGCACATACCCGATACCGATGCACTATTAGAAAATTTTACTAAAAATTCTAAATTAGAAAAATCCAATAGTGGTTGTTTACTGTAATATATAGCACAGTATATTAAATATCATGGTCCCATCTGTGTCGACCTCAATTCGTTTATACATTTGTTATACCATAACAATTGTAAGCCATAAACCCACGGAGTAGCTGTTGAATTTGCGAACAAGGCACAATTCTTAGTACGCGATTCAATATGCTCCATTACTTTAACATCCTTTGCGAGTATGTTATATATGTATATTACGCCAAGTTAAACAAGCTCACAGCGCAAAGCAAATATTGCTTAGTGGCATATTACAGCGTACGCATCGCATGTTGAACTGTTAACGCAGGACTTTGTTTCGCTTTGAATTTTATTCATTGTTGACTTTAATATACATATTAACTTTCATTGTTGTACGAGGTTCTCGCTACAGAATACAAACAATTTATTAAAGTTCTAATTATCATACAATTTCTCCTCTTTCAACAGATTTAAATTATATTATGTATTCATTTGTGTTAAATTTTATGATAGCAGCCAAATTAAATAACGTAATTTAATATACAAAAAGAGATTTCTCTATAGTAGTGCTTTCTATTACTGTATAATTGAAAATTGAAAGTAAAATAAAACTTAACATCACGCCTGTAATCTCCGTAAAGGTTGGTAAGGTGTGTAATAATCTCACGTCACACCAGTTACTTTATACCCACGACCTTTAATGAGAAATCTACATCGATACAATACAATTCGAGCCACAACTATACATTTCAACTTGGGGATCGAAAAATTTGTGAAGTTGGGACCGAACCCAGGATTTCTCGATCAGCGCTCGCGCTTGCAGCCACTAGGCCAACGAGACATGCATTGAAAGGAAACCGTTATTTTACAATTTTACATAAATAACGCCACAATTATCTCGGACAATTTTAATTCTTTTTTTATAATTGAAACGAGATTAACGGCGTACACTAATCTATAATAAATATCACCGCAGTCCAAACGAACAATCTATATTTTTTGTTTCTCACTTCTATTGCTCCCCAAGATACACGTTTTCCACTTAAGACATTGATCGATTTACTGTTAATGACTATATTTCTCTGTCTCTATAGTTTTGATTTGGGTATCACATAAGTTCCTTATTTCAGTTTCTTTGTTTTTTTTAGTTGTCTTTATTGAGGTAAGTACGTACATATGTACTTATATAGCTATCGTATCTATAAATTGTCCACAACAACAGAGGGTAGTGGTCATACTATAGTCGTGAATGTAAATAAATAGCGCCAGTAAATGCGAATTGTTCACTCGTATTCCTCCACGTAGTGTTCCTGTGATACGGTTTTGCGACAGTACTATCTACGTACCCTGCTTGAATGTGAGAACATTAGTATCTAGAATGTTCTCCAATGGTTACGTATCCACTCATCACGGTATTGTATGGCGGCCTAAAATGTGCCTTTCTTTTTATAGTTATTATAATTAAAAAATTAAGTATGTAATTATTCAAATTTATATTGAAGTAATTTAATTTTAAATCATATTTCGTAACGTAACATCACATCTGTTATCCCTGAAGAGGTAGGCAGAGGAGTGTAGTACACTCCCACGTTTCACTAGTTACATTTAAATCCCAGTATGGAATAGGTGGTGAGCCTATTGCCATGCACCGGGCACAAATCCAGACTCCGTGCCACTATTACACAATCTAAATTGGAAAAATTCTACAGTGCCCAACCCGGTAATCGAACCCAGGACCTCTTGTTCGGTAGTCGCGCTTGTAACCAACACGACCAACGAGACGACGTTATATTTTGCAATTTTAAATCAATAACAATTTAAAATATTGATGACAATTTATTTTCATGAAAAATTCCAACAATTCAGTTACATAGTGTAACTGACAGAGAGATTATTGTATTATAAATAACTATTTCCAACTTCGGTGAATATTTGACCAATATTCAATTAATTCGCTTTACCTATTCATGCTCACCTTGATGACATTGATGTTGGATCTATGCTTCACTATTCAAGATTCAATCAAGTGGTACATATTTGGTTAAGTTACACAAACACAATCTTGATCTGAGAAGGATCGAGGGGTAACGGCGGGGTTAATTCACATGAGCGCACGTCAAGTGCGTATTGAGTATGTTTGGCTTGGGATACGGGTTGTGCCGTAGCCGAGATCTCGTTGCTTGTGTAAACTATGCGTAATCTATCACACGGTCAAATGACATGAGGATAATTACGGCTGAAAATAATTGAAAAGTTCTTAATCAATTACAAATTATTTGGGCTGGAGATCCTTTTACCTTCTACATTTGGAAGAATCTCACCCTCAGTTGATTAATTTATTAAAATTTATTTCCTTTTTATTAATGCCCAGTGGCATACTTTACGAGTCAAGGAAGAAGTCAAATAATAAATGAAACAATAAATATTTCTATATTATAATTGATTTATTCCATTGCAAATCGATATCCTATGGAATTTATTCAACCATGTTTTTATTGCGTAATGATATATCATTGTTTTATTGGCTCTATGCACGTATGTATGTATTTCTTAAAACGAGAGGTAGGCAAATTTTTTGCAATTAACACTATTACGCTAAAATTGTTTATGTAGTTTTCATGGGAAAATTCACACCCAAACCCAGAACGCAATACCTATTTCAACGTTCAGAATGTACTTGGCATGAACTCATCTATTCTGAGGTACACTTGTGATTATTTCCATGTCAAATACTATCTGCAATACATCTTTATTGTATGCCGGTGTATGCCAATGGCTCACGACCTATCCCATAGCGGAACGTAAACGTAACTGGTGGAACGTGGGAGTGTACCACACTCCTCTGCCTACCTATTCGTAGATTACAAGCGTGATGTTATGTTACGATACATTTAAGTCATTTATTCCCAAACCTGAGTTTATTCGCGACTTCGACAAATAAGATGTCAGTGTCTCTCAAGAAATGTAGTAATGAGTGTGATATGTATAAATGTTTATACCTAAATGTTATATGGGCAATCAAACTGTAATCATTATTATTAGTAATTAGTACGTATTACATTTAAGTCTGAAATATGAGGAAAATATAACAATTGGCTTTTCCTTTATAT
Source organism: Jemadia suekentonmiller (assembly GCA_018245575.1). Lineage (NCBI taxonomy): Eukaryota > Metazoa > Arthropoda > Insecta > Lepidoptera > Hesperiidae > Jemadia > Jemadia suekentonmiller. The sequence continues at coordinate 3,823 of DWDU01000098.1, read as the reverse complement.
CAATATATCGTTTATGTAGACCACTACGAGAGCCTATTTTCTGCGGGCGCTTGACTGTCTGTCGCCCGCATGGGAGCGCTATCGACCACGTGGATTAAGGCTGATGTAGATTTATAAATAAAGCTATTGCAACAGGGATGTACAAAGGGGCGAAGAGGCTCTCTTGTTTGCTTTCCTTTGTCCTTCCGTGCTATGGTGTATATCGACCCTATGTTTTTTATTTCGAAGTCTAAAAGCGTCCTAAAGGACTATTCCTACTAAGAAATTCCATGAATAATTATAAGCATGATTATATTTTAGTATAACTGAATGCAAAAAATCCGTTTAATTATGTATAACGTTTTTACATAACCCGTACAACGGGTCATATGTATATAATATTATTATGTATATCTTGTACACGTTATTATCATGTAACTATTTTATCAGAGTATGTCTTTATACTTATCACAAATATTACTTGGTATTTTATTATTTTCATACATATGCACTTATACCTTTACCTAGTATTATCCAGGACTGATATATATATATAGGTATAAATATAATATATTGTGTTTATTTTCGTGGCATAATACATCCGAGCAGTGACAACTCTGAAGCCATTTAAATCTTTTAACGAAACCTAATGGTTTTTATATAATCTCGTTAAACGCTTATTGTCGCGTGTTAGATCTTTTATACAATCAAATAATTAAATTAGTAACGCTTGTGCTTTGCAAGTGATATGTAAAGTAAGCAACGTATTGGTTGTTGGTGGTATGACACAGCCTCATTGCAAAATTTGGACGCATGATATACTAAGCAACTGGTCCATTAGTGAATCTGTCAATATATATAATAAGCTGTTGAAAGAAATAATATCTTGAGTACCTAATACCCTATATATTTAATAATCAAACGAATTTACCTGTTAGTGAAGGTCTATCATAATTATAGGAAGATCGTTGTCTTTTGAAGCATGGTTATCTATAAGGAGATAACTAAAAATATAAAATCATATGTATAATTTACTATTGTATATAATCACAGATCATAATAATAGTCCGACCGGTTTTGGCCATAGCCACTGCTTTACTTCCGATTTCATAGGTGGGTTCCATGTAGCTGGTGTAGTTTATCTTCTTCGAGAAGATTCTCGCACACTGTAAGCATATGAGCACACCGTTATGATACTCGTAGTTGTAGTCAATATACGTTACCCGCAGACGGACAGGATTTCAACTAGTTGTGCTTGGCTCCAACTCGAAACGCCTCTGAGCCTCAAATTCAGTGACTCGCTTTTTATAAGGGTTCGCCACTCCGTCCGAATGGCGGCCGGCTGCTCCCAGCTACATAGAAGTCTCTAGAGAGCACTATACAAATCATAGGACAAATTGTAATAGAAAAAAAATAATATGTATTACACGACACATACGATTCAATACGATTAGTTATCTTGTAAGATTAGATTACAGATTCTCGCTCCGGGGGTTTTTGGGTTTGAGTTCTTGCATACATCTCTGATTTCATAATTATGAGTGTTTCAACATTAAACGCCACTCGCTGCAATGATGTAAGCAGCCAGCGTCAAAAAGCGTTTTACATGATCTTGCCTAAGGTGGGTAAGTCTGCCAGTGCGCACGTCGCCAGTGTGGCCGACTATAGGTTTTAATTTTTCCACTATGCTAGTAGACCCGCGGCTAAATGTGGAACTGTGGATCATCAACCTATTGCTGGACATATCAGGCTTTTTCGATAACGGAAATATTTGAAAAAAAAACTTTTGTTTATATTTGTCGGAGACAGTCATTAGTACTGGCGTTTCATTGAACCGCACCACGAACTAGAGAGAGGGCGACACCATCGCGATGACGCAGATTAAGCGGACTTCGTGTGACAATTGGGTCCGCGTTCGAATGTCGTGAACAAATATGGACGCGTACAGATGGGGATAAAGGCGAAAACGTATTGTTTGGCTATGAAGTGAGAGTGAATATTCGTGCAGGTGTTCTCAAGCATAATAAAGGACGAGCTGTGGCTATATGGAGATGCTGTGTTGTAATTTAGCTGGTGCAGGACGTCTCGCTGTCCGTACGCTTGTTAATTTGAATTAGGAACTTGTAATGAATGGAACACTTTCCAAATATTTAAAAGATGCAGAAGCACACCTATGGAGTTTCTTGCGCCGCTTCTTCTGCATAGCGAATTATTTACCGAAGCGGTGGTAGTTTTCATTTAATTTTGTATAAACGATAGTTGAGTGATAATTTGAATTAATTGTTTTATTGAGCTTTTCAGCTGTCCCGATCCATATCACTCCTACAAATTTATAACATTATTTTCTTGCAATAAATATATGTCTTTTTAAATTTTTGCACCTGAAACATGCTGAACACGACATAATTACATTATGTTAGAAAAAAAAATGTGAAATTTTCAATACCCATTTTTTTTATAAAGAAAGTACAAGGAGAAGAATATAGAACTCCAATTAAGGTAACAGAAAATTTGAACTCTATTTGTACATATCGCATTTGTGCATGTCCAAGAGGGCATATATGTACTGTAGTACATAAATGACAGCTAATCTGACAGTACGAAATGTTTTAAATGTGTCAGGTTGTGTCCAATTACGGGGCTACTTGTCAGATCAGTTTCTTGGCGCTGGATCCGTGCACAAAGCACGTTTTTTAATTCATCTCTTTTAAATAAATATGCAATAACTATTCTTTTAATATTAACACATGTATATGTATTAATCTGTAGATATAAATAAATTGCAAATATTTTACTTGTTTAGCCAAGATTTTATTGCAACGAAAGACATTTAAACAGCGACAACATTTTGCTATTAAAGTTGCAAGAGTAATTTTAGTCAAATAAGCGTCTAGTTAACACGAACCGTGCCACCGCTCCGGTCGCCAAGTCGCTGGCGCTCCGCCAAGCGTCGTGTGCGCTCGCTAACTTGCCGCGTCAATTTGTATAGGAAATACGAAGCCTCTTTGAATAGCCCTACTTGTGTTAGCATTGAAATTCAAACCCAAAGATTTTGATTAGTTTTTAACAGAAAATGTCTTTATTTATATTTGTGATATAGACTGCCTCGTTGGTCGTGTTGGTTGCAAGTGCGACTGCCGATCGGGAGGTTCTGGATTCGATTTCCGGGTCGGACACCACTAAAATGTTCTAATTTAAATTTTCTAGTAGTGTCTCCGAGTCTGGATATGTGCCCGATGCATGGTATAGGCTCACCACCTATTCCATAGTGGGACGTAAACGTAACTTGTGAAACGTGGGAATGTTCTACATTCCTCTGTCTACCTCCTCTGGAATTACGGGCGTGATGTTACGTTTATATTTGTGATATAAATAGCATTGTGTGCTCTCTGCTTAATCCGGAAATGACTTGGCGCGCTAACATGTAAATATTTTTTTTCTCGTATATAAACAATGCCTATTTCAGTCATGATTTGAATTTCTGTAGATGCTCTATTCATATATCATCACGCCTGTATCCACGAGAGATAGGCAGAGGAACGTAGTATTCAGATGTCGAAAATTGAATTAAAAATAAACCGTAATCATTCATATAAAAACAAAAATATAATTACGTATTAATTGATGAATTGATAAGGTTTCCAATATCAGTTATAATTATTTTCGACTCAAACGCCGAGGTTGTATTAAAAAGTTTTCTCTAAACTGATACATAAATAGTTAATATTAAATGAAAACGTGCTTTTAATAGAGAAGTCAAAGTTTGCACAAGAAATTGTTTCCACAAGAAATTGTTTCCACAGGTCCCCGAGGAAATCTCGTTACAATGGAGCTGGTGGCAGCA
>DWDU01000097.1:0-24864 GCA_018245575.1 Jemadia suekentonmiller | reverse complement strand
CCTTGCAGGGTAGGCAGAGAGCACAGAGTGCCAAATAACTCTATCCTTATTTAAATTATTTTACATCATTAAATTGAATATTCTTATTTCATGAGAATGAACCTACAAACTTAGACATCCACCATCAAATATTAGTTTAATAGACAGATCATCAATGGGTCATGTTACCCTGGAAGAAATTTAACATTGTGGCTCATATTACCTTGTAATCTTAGGTTTTGTCATTCGCAAATATCTTGTACATACATACATACATATCTTCACGCAGGTCCCTTACAGGGTAGGTAGAGAGCACCAAGTGCCAAATAACTCTATCCTTACAGATCTGTCGTGCTTCCTCCACATTCATCACTTGTACATAACAAGCTGTATTTAAAAATATATATTTACCTTGCTTGTAAAATGTTGGAGTTGACTAGATTCTCCAAGAGTATCAACAATTGCTTCATTCTATACCTATTGGTCAGCTCGGCGGTCAAGCTTAGGTATTGCCGGATGGAGGCATCCTGTAGGTCTGCATTCGGTGTGGCCATAACGGCGCATAGCTTCTTCTGATACATTGATAACCTCTCATTTTCCTGCTCTGGCTTGTATACAAGAAAACAAGAGAACGCCTCCTCCACTGTCTCCACTTGCTGCAAGGTTAACTAAAATTATGCAAAATGAATTCAGAATAACAATGTAACAAGTATGTTAAAGTGACTCACTAATATTTCGTTGACTATGCTCGCGACTTGAGAATCAGCCATTTTATGTCATTAAATATATTCTAAGGTAAGATCATGTTTCAAAACCAAGAAAATAAATAGACATTAATTGATAAAAAAGTTTCGGTTCGTTAACATTGAAATTAAAAACTTGAACACTGAAACAACAAGACACGAAAAATAATAATGAAGATAGGACGTGAAGACAGACTAATAGTACAGATAATACAAATGAAATTTTTATTTTGGCATTTACTTTTAAAAAAAAATCACGTCGAGATTAAGGTTACTGTATTTGTAGAATTACTGTGCTAATCTGTGAACCACAATTCTTCCTTACGCTTAATTAGTAGAAAACCCACGTTTTTATCTATCTTGAGTTACTTACAACAATCTATAATAAAATCTATTTTATTTGTATTTGTTGTATTAAAATAAATTACAATAAAACCCATAGACTTAGTAGAAATTTATTATCTACATACAGAGTGCTGCATTACCTTACTTATACATTTTTATATGACTTTACAGTTGTAGACGTTTCTATTATGAAAAGTATATAATTTCTAATTAATAAGACATTAGGTATTGCAAAAGTAAATCATCAACTGACAACTTAAAAAAAAAGGATCAGTCACCGTGATGTGTGAGTGAATAAAAAGAATCATAGTGTTTAATGTTGTAAAGACGTTTGTAATTTTCTTAATTTTTTATATAAATAGGGTAAACTTTAGCCCGATGTATGTTTACGTCACTTTTTTAAAATAGGATTAAGAATTGAGGTGATGGAGTCACCACCTTCATTCTCGACGCACTCCGAGGCGCCTCCGTTAAGTGAAGATAGTGGCCTACTGATTACAAGTGGCTCATTTTCGAGTGATTCCGCCAGTGGATGGCATCACATCGCATCAGAGGTAAGTTGATGAATTTTGTAACTAGCCACAATCACTGTCATTTAATTTGAGAAACAACGTTCAATCGCATAGTAAATATTCTATGCACTTTGAACATTACCACGTTATTCCAAATTAACCTCGCGACTTTAGATCTTATTAGCCCTTATAATTAGGTCTGTTGTTTGTTTAGTGCTAACACTTTGTTTACTGTCGATCAAAATGATTCAACCTTGTGTTTTGAAACTTTTAGGTTATGAAAAGTTGTCGGACTAAGTTTGATATTATCGAAAACGGCTTGTTGTGGCATCTTCGCGATACAAATACGGCATTACGCTTACCTCGGCTAATGAATATGCAATTAGGGAAAACAAACGTTATGGATCTTCCTAATTAGTTTTACATATTTAACAACGTAATTGGGCTCTCTACAATGATTTGTGCGTTTTATGCGAATTTTCTATCGAATTGCACTGCTCTGTGTTTTTTTTTTGTCACTGCACATTATTTTTGTTTATATTTGTGTATAAGTTGCTACCGCTTACGCTATTACGATCGTCAATGTTCGTATTTTACGTTTCGTTGTTTCAGTTATCAACATTCCTTATCACTATTCGGTTGATTCTGAATAATAATGATAATGCAGATTGAAAAATAAATAAGTCTCATAATAATCACCTGGAACATATATTATACAATGTTAATATGTTTAAAATACTATGCGTTTCTACGCATGACTCACTAATCTCTCTGTTTAACCCCATACACTCTAACAAAGGATAATGTTACAGCACAATAAATTTTTTTTATTGCCTATCAGTAAACAGTTCCCATATATTACATCATAATGTACCACAATGTACACCATTGTCAACTTTGTTGAGCAATATGAAAATATTAGATAATAATTTGAAATATGCATTAATAATTATTACACTTTTTTTAGAACTTCAAAACTGTTACTATTGTAACACTTCAATAATTGAGATTATAATATGGGTCGACTGCCTCGTTGGTCGTGTTGGTTGCAACTACGACTGCCGATCTGGAGGTCCTAGGTTCGATTCCCGGGTGGGGCACTACTAAAATTTTCTAATTCAGATTTTCTAGTAGTGGCTCGGAGTATGGATATGTGCCCGATGCATGGCAATAGGCTCACTACCTATTCCATGGTGGGACGTAAACGTAATTGGTGAAACGTGGGGATGTCCTACATTCCTCTGCCTACCTCTTCGGGGATTACAGGCGTGATGTTACGTTTACGTTTTCAGATTACATTCGCAAATTCCACTTTAGACGTTTAAAAGGTGAAGATAAAGGAAATCAATAAAATAATGGTATACCATACATATAATTCTACATTTATTTATTTTTTGTCAAAACAAAAATAAGTATATTTGAAATGTTTCAATTGGGAACTGTCAGTTTTAAATTTGACAAATTCTTTATTACATGTAAAATGAGTAAAGATAAAAATTTCATACAATTAACAATTTATCCAGATGTAACATTGCATGAAATGTGTAACAAATTCATTATGTTATGCATACTTTCCTACCCATTAAGTTAACCTACAGATAATAAATGTACCCCTATTCAGATTTTGTGGGATCATTATGTGCTAACCATATTTTATTCAATTAATCTTATTTTAAGCAGATTATTATCTTTGCAAAGATGTCCCCGACTTATTGACATGCCTAATCATCTCCAAGATGGCACCGTGTCGGGGCCGCCTTGTCTCTTTTAATTGGAGATTCTTTATCTGTAACAAAAATAATAAAGTGACATTATGCACACAAAATGATCATTGATTTATTAGGGATATATTTCGTTTCGATATGTACTCGTTAATAATAATCGATCTATATAATATTTTTTTACTAGCTCTTTAGGATTCTCAATGCAAACTATAACAACCAAATTAAGTAATTTGAATTTAGTCTGAGGCTTTCAGTTTCAGACAAATTAAAATCTGTCAGAAATATGTTGACTATTAAATTTTACAATAAAACATAATTAAATAGCGTTTTTATATACAAACCTCCATCGCCAGGATGTGATTTTAGGGCAATGGAATCAACTTTTGGTAATTTAATACCTTGTTTTAGCACCATAGTACCATCCTGAAACATAAATTCTTCTATCAGAAAATTAGTATATTTATAAGTTTATCTCTACTTTGACTGATGGATAGGTTAAACCGTCAAACTACCAATCGTGAGGAATTTCAGACTTCAGGTGGAAAACTGACTGTTAATTTCTTTGCTGACAAGATGGATTAGAAAATATATTTATGAGCTGGGTTATGTTCAATACATATTGAGTGCATCAACTGTACAACCAAGCGGCACTACTTTCAGTCCCTGAGTACAACAACTACCATTGTAACCTACCCCTGTATCACCCATACTTAAATAAGCGATTATACTAACATGTCAATGCACAGTCAAAAGAATATTGCAACAGTTTGTCAGTTAAAAACATTTGTTTCCATCACACGTAAAACAAAGAAAAATACAAAAAATCATTATATTTGCCTCTTTCATACAAGGAGAAGAGGAGAAAGTTAGCTTTGACACTCTTAACATTATAAGGAAGAATATATTTGTTTGTTTAGGTATTTCGCATTTTTTTGCAGCAATAAACATAAAAAGTAATTGTTTAGGCTTAAAAATACAGTTTATTAATTATAATCTAATATACCTTCATTTCAACAAGACCCTTCTTGGCCATTGCCTCCACCTCGGCTTTGGTCATGACTATCTTCTGTACTTTTACCACTTTCTTGCCAATCTGCATCTCGCACAGCTCTCCAGAAGGTAATGCTTGACAAACAAACAGTACATGAAATTCTCTCAAATATATAGGTTTCCTTGAAATCCGTGAATATTAAAGAACTCTAATTATCATTTAGAATGGACTTAAAATTTGTGCAATAATTTCATACCATCAATAAACTTTATGATATAAATTACTGCAATTATCCATTTCTATTTTTCCTTATCTAAAAGGTCGTGTAATTCGTCAACATTAAATCAACTAGGGTTTTTTTTTGTGATTCTGCGAACATGCATACATACTTCGACCAAGTGGTAGAGGCAGCGGTTTCACTCCCGGCGGTAATGACCTGATGGGGATCTGGAAGTGAAAAACATTAAAATTGCACACATTACGCCTGTATTTCGTGAAGGGATGGGAAGACGAGTGTAGTACACTTGTGTGAATTCACCAGTTACGGTGTACATCCCACCATGAAATAGGGGGTGTGTGCCTATCGCCATCCACCAGGCACAGTTACAATTCCATGTTATGCTGGAAATTTTGTTATACAAAAACCTAATAACACCTTGCCTGACCTGGTTACCGAACCCGGGAAGTCTTGATCAGCTGTGGCGATTGCCACCACTAAGTCACCGAACAGTCAAAGACAGTAAAGGTTAAAATAAAAAAAACACAATACCTTTTTCAAAGCTTGACCAGTGGGCGAGATTAGCTTGGAGTCATTTGATGATTTATCAAGCTCTTCAATGTTCAACTTTTTTGGTTCCTGATTAAAAAAAAATGAATAAATAACATTTCCAATCCAACCATTGCTTGGCAACAATAGTTTGCACTGTTTGCTTTAATATAACTCCTTATACTGTGTTGAATAGTTAACTATGGTTATGGTTTAAGATCTTTATTATTTCTCATAAAGAATTTACAAAATTCACTTACTGAGAAAAAATGCTTAATTAACAAATATAATGGCGATAAGGGGTACAGTTGAATAGACTTAATCTAAATTAAAAAAGGTATGAAGGTATGAGCGTAGTTTGGTTGTTGTATTAGTATGTATAGTAAAATGATTTATTATTTGAGATAGATGATTCAGTTGCAATATGATAGTTTATAGTTATGTATGTAAAATAAATGAGTATATTTATGTATTTACTTTTTTGATGTTGAAGAGTATTATGTTGCATAATTTACAAGATATTATCATTCACTGAAATAAACGTAACATCCACGCCTGTAATTCCTGAAAAGGTAGGCAGAGGAATATAGAACACTCTTATGTTTCAGCAGTTATGTTTAGGTCCCACCATGGAATAGATGGTGAGCCTATTGCCATACACCGGGCATATATGCAGACTCCGAGCCACTACTAGAAAATCTAAATTACATAAATTTAGTAGTGCCCGACGACACGACCGTCGAGGCAGTCATCGCCTAATACCTAGAGATTAATAATAAATTTACTACAGGGTTAACTGCTGTTACTTAAAAATAGGTGATTGCATCACTGTGCTTACACTCTTAGGGATTAATAGGCAAATTTGAATCAGTAATTGAGTGCTCTCGAAATCAATTTTCAACCACTTTCAACATCATCATCAGCCTATTGCAATCCCCCGCTGGACATAGACGTCTCCTGAGGGATTGTGCCCATAATAGAGCACAGCTTCTCGCACCGCCTACGCTGGTGTCCATTGGCAGCACGGCGTGAAGATTTGTCTAGGCAAGCTGCACTATACCGCAGTGGGCCGATCGCTAAAAGCTCTACAATATAACTTACCGCAGAATTGACATTAACTGAAGCCTCATCTTTGTTTTCTCTATCAACCTTGACTGGCTCAGGACCCACTTCAGCTCCACCACTGTCTTGTAAGTCTTGAGGTGACTTTACATTTATTTTCTGTTGTTCAACTTTTAGAGGTGCCGTCTCCACTTCCGGTTCTTTCTCTTCTACATCGGAACGTTTATCGTCTGCTTCCGATAGTGTCTCCTCCATATCTGCAAACGTTTCTTCTGCCTGTTCAGACGGCTCCGATTTCCTTATTTTTGCAGGTCTGTCAAAAAAAATTTATTGAAGTATAATTTTCAAATTAATAAACGCATCCAGTATAAATTTATTTAAACTTACTATTAGTAGTTATTTTAACCAAGTCTAAATTATAATAATAAAAGCTCTTCATGTGTTATGTTCCTTGTTCGAATTTATTTTATTGTGGTTGCTGAGGATATATTACACCTCATATAATTTATCATGTCAATAATTCATGTCAGGTCTCTTACGGGGTAGACAGAGAGCACAGAGTGCCAAATGTCTATATTTTTATAGAGTTGAAGCGTTTTTCTTACATTCAACATTTTCTGTAAATGTACGCCAGTTTCGGAGATTTCACACCGCAAGAGATTTGGTACGATGAAATAATAACTATGATTATTAACGATCTTGTTTATCCTGCACGTGTACGACGTGGAGTGAGTCCTACACGGCGTCATTTCGCGGAGCACCATAACGTGGGGCTCCTCAAGACAAGCGTAGTGAGAGCTCCGCTCTCGGGCGGGCAGAGTACGACAGGGGTACGAACAGCTCGGAGACCGGCGGCTCCTTGCGCGGGCGGCCGCGCTTGCGGGGCGGCGCGGCGGGCGACGCGGCTGGCGACGCGGCGGGCGGCGCGGCGGGCGGCGCGGAGGGCGACGCGGTGGCGCCGCGCGGCGGCCGCACGCTGTTGCGGCGCGCCTTCACTCGCGGCTGCGTCTGCGCGTACGTCTGCACGGAGGCCATTCTTTTGAACGTGTTTCACGCCTGTCATCCCCGAAGACGTAGGCGGAGAAGTAGTTAGTAGTACATTCTCCAGCTACGTTTACATTCCACTATGCAATAGGAGGTGATCCTATTGCCATACATCGAACACCAATTCCAGACTCCGAGTATCCGATAATGAAAAATCTAATCAAAATAATTGCACAATATGAAAAAATACATAACATTAATATGTATTTTTTCATATTGTGAAATCGAACGGAGTAGAATGGTCGTGTACGTGAAGCGACAGAAGTTCTAGTACTTTCTATAACTTATTATACGAGCGCCCTCTGGTATCGAGTAGATCACAACAACTAATCAACCAATATCGAACGCGGCGTTTTTTTGAAAACTATTCTAGAACGTTTATTGAACTATGAAAAGAAGGCGTTTTCAGCTGAGAATTCAATTCGTGTTTGTGACGTGAGTTGGCAATATACGCGATACAAATACTCAAGCGAATCAAGTGCCACTTTTTGCAGTGATATTAATAAAATTGTGTTATACAATAATATTATGATATATATTTTAACAAAGTGCTTAGCTTAAAAGTTGCAGTAGCACGCCTATGGAGCTTCTTTCGCCGCTTCTTCTCAATAGCAAGGCCTTTTCCGAAGCGGTAATAGCTTCATTTTGACGTATAAAACATGTTCTAATGAACCAATTTTGAATAAATGATATTTGTATTAGAATAAAAACATTACAATGTGTATGTTTAATTACAATTTGCACTCACTTCTGTACTTTTATCACTCTGCGTATAATCGGCGTCATCGTCGTCCAGCTCGTCGGAGTCGCTGTCCTCCTGCGTGCTGGAGAGTAAACACCAGTTAAACCTTTAGATTAACAAATATTGTATGCAAATGTGGTTGGTATTTTAATACGATTATTTCCTTGATTATAAACTCATCAAAACATCCTCTAGGCTTTATGAGTTCACTGCTGGATATATAGTTTCCCTAATCGGTTCTATTCCTTCGGGTCTTTGGCCTTTTGAATTTAGCCACATAAAGTTGTATTCTTAAGGTCTCTCGACCATCTGACAGGAGAGCGATCTATCTTCTTTTTATTTTTTAATATGAGGTATCTATACGATATCGCATTGTTGATAAATTTTAATTGTTATTAGATCCAACTGTACGGCATTATGTATAACGCAGTACGTCATTACGGTAGTAGATAAGAGATACAAACGTTAGGTATATATCTATACAAATAAATAAAATTAGAGTGTCTGTTTGTAACATTAAGATAATCGCTTATTACTAAATGTATATGATGTACACACGTTACATATACCAAAATATTTTTTTTTATATTTTTTGTGTCTGTCTGTTTGTTTCGGCTAACCTCTGCAACGGCTGGATCGATTATGACCGGACTTTCACTGGTATATAGCTGATATAACTTAAGCTACTTTTATTTTAGAATCTTTGCATTCCATGCGGACGAGGTAGCGGACTCAGCTCGTTTATTATACAAATAAATCCTAAAACAAGTTACTTGACGCGGATCATTTTTGCATAATCCTTAATTTTCGAGGGCCGCGTCGACCGGCGAATGCCTTCCTCCGCTGCGCTCTTCTCGTTCGTACCATTTTTGACAACGCCCTGCAATGGTACAATATAACTGAAAAAAAACTACAGGAATTCGGCAAACTAATTAAATTATTTTTAATCTGAGTGACAATGTTATTATCTTTATTATAACATTTTGAAAAATTAGATGAAGATAATGACTAACAATTATTGATCCAATGATTTATTTCTGGTGTCTGAATCTCTGCTAGTCTGCCTAACATATGATTCGAACGAGAATAAAACGATGAAAACAATTCTCCTCACCAGGCATTGATGATGCAAAGCTCCCACACGTGCCCAGGCGGTGCTGGGCTGTTTTAAGTTTCTATACAATTTTACCTTATTTAAATGCTTCTCTTCCTTAATATTGTGTTTAGAATCATTGACTTCCTTTGGTTCTTTATTCTCTTTGGTGATAATTTTCTTTTCAACTGGTTTCTTTTCTCCGATTGATGTTTTATTTACTACTTGAGGCTTCTTTTCTTCAGCGGGTCTATAAATACCCTTTCTAATCAATTGACAATTATTCATTAATTTGTGCATATTACAACATAATAAGAAAACAGCAAAATATTTTTCTATGTGATAGATTTTAAGATGGAACATTAAAGCATTAACAAGAGTCCTACTTCTAGGATTATTTATATTTACAATAAAAGCAATAAATTTATATGGCCAATATAAATACAGGCATTGAATATTATAAGTATCTGGGTTAAGACTTCATTAATACAATACTATATTTTTATTTATTATTTTTCTGACCCTTTTATCGTTCCACTTCTGTATATGGGTTTCCTCTCAGAAGGATACGGTTAAGGCCATAGTCTGCCACTCGTCAAGTGCTTGTTGGCAGACTTTACAAGTTTAAAGAAACAAGAAAAATAATATTTGTATTGTTTTTTTTGGTCGCCTGTATACATAAAGTTATTAACTCTACAAAACATAATTATTATATCATCACCCTAAGCGCCTTCCAGGGTAGTCTGAGGGACTGAATAACAAAATATCTCAATTTTATATATACATACCTAACATATTCCTGTTATATTTATCACTGTCTTCACACACATGGACAAATAATTGCAATTATTATCTATTTGGTGCCAATTAAACATATGTTACTTACTTTAGCTTTGGTGTTGATGAATGTAGCGGGGGTCTCCCTCTGGGTCTCGGTGTGTCTCCAGGTTTTACAGCAGGTTTTACCGGTTCCGAGCGGCTGTTTGTCTGTAGATCGTGAAAACATAAAACATGTATTATTTTTGTGTCCTGATCTTACAAATATTTACAATTTACAACAAGACTTTAAAATCACATTAAGGAAACGATAAAATAAATGGACTCATAAAATATGGTTTATCCATATGCTTGATAATTTTATGTGTTTTTATAGTTATGATTTATCATTATATTGTACAATTAGTGATAAACATAACCAGCACCGTGCGACTACTTAAATATAAGTAACACAAATAACGCACTAATTAATATTTTATGGTTTAACTCATTATTATTTATTATTAATACACACTCTTTTCAGATCCTGTAGTTCCTTCTCCAACAAACGTAATGATTTATCATTGCCAGTGTCGGTCTTGTTCACCTGTGTGCCGCTGGCTTTCTCTTTCTTTTCAGCACCTGAAATAAAGGCGTAGTTTATACAATAACATATTTTGTACAGCAGTAATTATACATGCAGTAATTATGCAGTATTTAACACTTACGGCTCTCAGCAACTTGCTGGGCTGCACGGCGTTTTATTTCGTCTGGCTTTCGAACTGGCACCTGTATTAAAAGGCATATCGTAAAATTTCTTTTGGGTATCGTAAGTTCAATTTCATTTATGACAGACTTTTTTTTTTCTTTCTTTAATATTGACTGCCTCCTTGGTCGTGTCGGTTGCAAGCGCGACTATCAATCGGGAGGTCCTGGGTTCAAATCCCGTGTTGCATTTTTCTAATTCAGATTTTTTAGTAGTCACTGTGTCTGGATATGTGCCCGGAGTATAGCAATAGGCTCACCACCTAGTCCATAGTAAGACAAACGTAACTAGTGATACGCCAGAGTGTACTGCCTTATCTGCCTACCTCTTCGGGGATTAGAGGTGTGATGCTATGTTATTTATATTTAATTCTTTTTATTCAAACATACTTTTTAATGGGTTTGTGCATGTGTTATTTCATTATTTATTTATATATATATTGTCATGAGAACTCGCCTCCCCTCTTACAGGCTTGGCGTGTGCCATATGTTTGGACACGACAGTTTCAATAGGCTTCTCAGCAGTCTCTTTTACAGTTACTTTTCCTGGTGCAATTTTCTTAAACGTGGTCACCGCTTCCCCAGTCGCGGGCTCTGTATACGACTCTGAATCACTCTCTGCAATGACATCAAGTTTATTTTAATTCATTTGTAATATATTACAGCCATTCAAATTGTTATAATTATATGAGTGATTGCATACCTTCAAAAGCAGAGTTATCGTCTGGTTTCTGTCCAGATTCTGTGTTATCATTTTTTATCTGCATGTATAAAAATATACTTATTAATGAAATAATATAATTAAATAAAAAATAAAAGTTATTGGATTTTGATCAATCTTACCATAAATTCCTCAGCTTTTTTAATTTCTATAACCATGTGGTCATCTTCTTCTTTAACTGAAAATAAAATTGGCAACTTAAATTGCTGTCCACAATCGATATATGATAAATATGATCCGAAATTATATATTCATAAAAGATATATCTGAAAAACTACTATTAGAGATCTTATTAACGCACTAGAACCCAAAACAATGATTTTTATCATTCTTTATGTTCCTCGGTGCCTTTATTTATTCATAGTAATCTCGGAAACGAGTGAACCGATGTGGGTGCGGTTTTCATTGATATATTGTGGTAAGATTCACTTAAAAGTCAATCCTATAATCCTCAGCGAGATAGGCAGAGGAATGTAGTACACTCTCAAGATTCACTAGTTATTGGATTTTTCTAAGAATTTTTAGTAGTGACTCAGATTCGGGATTTGTGCCTGGTGTATTGCAACAGGCTCAAATCCTATTCCATGGTGGGACTTAAAGGTAATGGATAAAACATGGTAGTGTACTATACTCTTAGGGCTACCTCTTCAGGGGAATGCATATGCACTGTTACTTTTTTTAAAAATCAACATATTTTTAACTCACAATTTTTAACCATTGATGTTACTTGCAGCCAAAATACATAAATATCGTGTGTAATTTGCAAACATGCAAATCCATTTCATTAAACGTTACACACTTACCGTTAATACAGTTATCGTCGTCCTCTTCCAGGTCTGCATCGATATCAACAGTTTCCATGGACAAGTCATCTTGCTCTAATTCCTGTAAACGTATAATGTGGAAATTTACAAACAAATCTGCGAAGATCTGAGCCTCGGATATCTTCAGATTTAGAAATCACATGTCAATTTTCTCTCAATTTTATGGTATACTACTTTTAAAAAAACGCCCTGTTTACTCTGCCTCAAGGTAGTGTGGAAAAGAGGTTTTTTTATTACACTTTACAATAATTGCACACCAAATCCATTGAATTTATGGAAAAAAGTGTTATTATGTAAACTATTGGAAATTAGCTCTGCTTTTACATTGTATATATATAATATATCGTAGAATAAGCTGCAAATATCATTTAGTGTAACTAGTGATTTTAGGCACCATTTGCCAAGATAAGAGGTGGCAAAGTAGAAACTTGAGATGAGCACATAGAACTGTATAAAGTTACCCATTTTCAAACCTTCCTGAATAACTTACAGGTTACCTAGATTTTAGTACCAAATGAATCATTTATCAATTTACTATTGGTATTACATACATTTTGTATCTCGTCTTCGTGAGCTAGCATCATATGGGTGTCCAGCTTGTCTTTCGCGGTGAACACTAGCTCGCAATAATCACACATGAACTCCACACCTGAAATATACGTTCATTGTAGAAAAGTTTAACCGCATCCGTACAAGAGTGGCGGATGGTAGGTATCGGACCGTTGACGTGCGACTTGATGTGCGCCGTGACGGCGTCCACGTCGGCGAAGCGCTCCTGGCACAGCGGGCACGTGAGGTCCTGCGTGGCGTGCACGGCCGAGTGGAAGATGAGCTCGTCCTGCGACGCGAAGGAGCGCGCGCACTGGCCGCAGCGGTACTCGTGGCTGCAGCGCCGCCGCGCCGCCTGGTGCTTCACGCGCACGTGTCTGCACAGATCGCTCCCTTTACGTCATCCTACTTTAAAGCATATCCGGCGCTTATCGTTCCACTGTTGGAACATGGCTCTCCTCTCAGAATGATACGGTCGAGGCTATAGTCTGCCACGTTGGCCGCGTGCGGCTCGACACGTTTCACACGCTTCGGAGAACATTTTTTTTAATACTTTTAAAGCGTGCAAGTTGCCTCACGATATTTCCCTTCACCGTTATAGCAAGTGATATTTAAACTTAAAACGCAGATTTTAAGACGTGTGCGTTAGGATTTGAACCCGGACTCTCGGAGTGAGAGGTCGAATTTCAAACCACTAGGCTATCACGGCCAGTGCATTCATAACTACCTATTCGTTCGTCCACTCAATGTACGCAAGCAATTACACTATACTTATAATTGTTTCATATTTTCCATATCAGTGTCCCAACTATATTTAGGTATAAATAAGTTACTCAACAAATCATCGACTTTATTAATTATTCCATTGTTGGATACGGGTCTCCTCTCAGGATGTGAATTGTTATAATTCTTACTCACAACGGGTCCCTAAAAACGTTGACAGAAAGTACCTATAATGGACAGCGAAAGTGGCAAAGTTCGCTTCGTCACCTTGTATGATGGTGAGACTTGGTGAAACTTTTGTCGCAGTACTTGCACGGGTAGGGCCTCTCGCCCGCGTGGCCGCGCACGTGCCGCGACAGCTTAGTGATGGACGAGTAACCTAAAAGTACACCACGTTTGTCAAAAACTAGTCATTACATTTTCAAACGTTCGTTTCGTATGTTCATAGCTTATTCATTATGTACAAAAGTAAAGGAATGAGCGAAATGGGGTACAGTGTAGACTCCTAGACTCACGCTGAGGGCAGTACTCGCAGGCAAACTTTGGAACCTTGTCGTGAATCAATTGTATGTGTCTCTGTAGTGTCGTTTTGTCCAGAAACCTGTGAACAAAGACATTTTGCACAGCAGATAAATTTAATTGGCATAATGAGAGCAAGAAACAACCATGACCTCAGGCTGGGCACGCGGGTTGTGGATCGCAGAGCATGGCTTCTCTCAGCTGGTAGCCAGTAACAAGGTGAGGTTGGCTTATGCTCCGATGGGGCTCCGATGGGGCTTGGAATCGCTTACACCCGTTGCGATTAAACAGGTAAAACTATGTAATGGATGCTCACTTTTTATCGCACATGTCACAATGATAGGGCCGCGAGGACTCTTGCTCGTGCTTTTTCTGGTGATCCTCGAGCTGCTCCGCGGTCAAGAAACTAGCCGAACATTTGTCACATACTTTCTGCGCCAAATCAGAGTGTATCAACTGAAATATTTCAATTATATTTTCAATAAAGTAGAGTTACCAAGACTATTTCCACGTTTTGAACTCCTAAGAAGCTATTCTGACATTTTTTTTACGATGATGTAAAGAACTCTTGAACGAGTTCACAGACGAGAACGCGGTATTTTGTAGGATTGTGTTGACGTTAAAGATTGTTTAAATTTGTTTACAGTCAAGCATTACGATTGTAAGGTCAAGTCAGGTCTGTTATGGCGCAGGCGCAGAGCACTAAGTGCTAAATTACTTTATTCTTACAGACCGGATATGCTTCTATTGTTAATGAACCAATTACAGTCATAGTCGTCATCCTCAGTCAGAATCATGATCATCAAATTTAATGTCAAAGTGACTGGTGGTAGTGACCATTAATGTCATTTAATAAAAGCCAATTTAAAGCATAAAGTATATCTATAGAAATTACAGTATATTAGTAGATAGAAAACTCTTGATTGTTTACACTATATTATGAAAAGTATTACAATGAACACAATATAGTACAGCACTCGAGAATAATGTCTGTCTTCACCTTTGTATAAACTCTACCTGCGTTTCATTACCTTTTCATGTCGCTTCAACAATATAAGCCTCTTGAACTTCCTGCCACACGCAACACATTGGAATGGCATTTCTTCTGAATGTCTCACACGATGTATTGCTAAGTCATATTTACTGAAGAACTTACTGCAATAACAATATCCTTGTATCA
This sequence comes from Jemadia suekentonmiller, assembly GCA_018245575.1. NCBI lineage: Eukaryota > Metazoa > Arthropoda > Insecta > Lepidoptera > Hesperiidae > Jemadia > Jemadia suekentonmiller. The sequence continues at coordinate 9,826 of DWDU01000097.1, read as the reverse complement.
TTACAAGTATATACTAAATTTTGGTAGATAGTTGGAAGTTAATGCTACTCGCGTTCGTAGGTTTTACTCTCGAGACCCTACACGTAATCCCCGGCTGGTGCAAAACGAGTAGCAACGCAGAGTCACAGACGGCGGAAAATAACCTGTCCCCTGGAACATCTCTAGGCGGCTTCGGGAACCGTGAGGCTCTTAAATACCCTTAAAACAACCCGACGTAGAAGGCAAGAGGAAACCACAACGCTTATTATCCCATGAGAGAACCCCGACCAATCATGCAAATCAACTTAAGGAATACAGTGAGGTCGGACGATGGGGCTGACACCCGGCGCCTAAACGCTGGAGATCTTCTATCACCAACACAAGAAGGTTTCCTGATTGCATATGTATGAAAATCGAGGAACGCGTGGATAAATACCAAACTGCTAACCTCCATACGAACATATGCCAGATCACGCACCAATTTAACGATAATTCCACTACACAAGAAAAGATCTGATAGGGACTGTGGCAACTATGGTACGCTTGCACTAACATCGCATGTGAGCAAGGTCCTATTACATGTCATAAATAAAACCCAACAAGGTCTGGAAGTACAGGAATAAGAGTAATAGAACAAAAATACATAGTACGGACTTTAGTCTTTTCCAACATTCTGTACGCCTCTTAGACCTGGATATTAAAAGCTGCCGATCGGAAGCGACTTGATGCGTGTGAGATGTGGTGCTGGCGTCACATGCTCGGCATTCCGTGGACAGCTCATCGCACAAACACATCCATCTTAAATGAACTTAAGCTGGAACGTCAACAAAGGCTGTCTGAGTCGGGTACTAAAATATTTTGGACAGTGTGGAGGAAACTGGACAGTTTGGAGAGGCTGGTACTCACTGGTAAGAAAAATGGCAAGCGACCAAGAGGGGGTTGTCCGAATTGCTGGAAAGACCAAATAAGTAAAAACTTTATCATGCCGGTGAGCATGGTAGTGCACCTAGCCGAGAATCGCTCCTCCTAGATAACGCTACTGGCTGGTATTAAGCGGGATCATGATACTCAGAAATTAGGAACTGACTTGAGAAAGAGAGTAGAAATTTATTAAATTTGTAGTAAAAGTTAATTATGATAATCCATAATGGTATAGATAACTGTCCTAATAAACAATAGTACAGATGTAACCCAATTAATATTAAAATAATATGACTTACTCATCACATTGGTCACATTTGACGGTCCTCTGTCTATGTTTGCGTAACTTGTGTAATCGCAGCAGCTGCTGCAGAGGATAGGTGCAATCACAAATGTCACAGGGCCAGCACCTCTCCTCAGGTCCTGTTGAGGGGCTCCACATAAGTAGACATTATACCCTAACCTTCCCTTAGCATTTTACCTTGACCAAAAGTGAAATTATTTTATAATAAAATATAATAAAACTGATGGTTTTTTAGATAGAAATTTGAAAAAAGTGTAGGCTTTTTTAAACTCTTATGCTTACTAATCTTAGTGTGAACAAATGTATATAAAATACTATTTTAGTTTACCACATCAGTTGTAAGTAAATTGATATTCATCAGAAAATTAAATATGATTTAATTGAAACAGAAACAATCTTTGAAAAGATTTTTAAATTTTCTTTGGTGTATGAAAGAGACGAAAATATCAAACTTGTTGTCTTACCTTTATACAATGTACACAATGTGTGTTTTACTATAATACACTTTTGAAAACAAACCATGCATTAACATATACTAGCTGAAAATAAAATTTACAAGCATAAAGATTACAATTACGACACTATCTACACTACCTTTCAATATACAGCTTCGGATAGTTGTAAACATATGATTTGATAGCAAATAAAACCTGCAAAACTGACTAGCATTCAGATACAAAAATGGAGGGTGGTTTGAAAAAGCTATGAACACACGAACACAGTTTCATATAAATTTTTACCATACATATTACATACTATGCCACACAGATACACAACTCACCTTTGCTTTTATGTTTCGAGCCCGAATCACCCATACTTTCTCTACTTGATACTACTTTTACACATGCCTTCGATCCTTCCTCCGATCCATCATTGATCTATGCAAAAAATAAGCATTACAATAACTTTTCAATCAACAAATGAATAAAGTTATGAATGAAGGGATCACATGTTAGGTTTGTAGGGATAGAAAGAGGATTTGGCACTAGGTGATCTATATTTACCCAGTAGTGATAATACCACTTGTGATAATACAATAATATCGACAGCAGGACATAATACTACCCTCTATAACTATTCAGTACTGAGTTCATTAATATCAGCCGAGTTCACTGCTGGTGCTAGGCCAACCCATAGGAATTATGCCCATAATCTCAACCCTGGACACACAGTTTTGAGATTTAAGTGTTAATTTTGCAATGTTGCCACTACAAAAGAAACATGAGTAACCCCCATATTTGTACCTTGCATTTTGATTGTGATAAATATGTACAAGTACAAAATGAACAAATGAATCAACCAATCAGATATCTACGTAGAAAGTTGTCTTCCAGCCCTCTGTACAATGACTTAGACTTCGGTACTTAGTCACTACAGACTGCATGTATCATTAAAATATATAATTATTTAAAATATATTCCATATACTGTTTGCAGTGGCGCCGATTAAGGGAGCTCTATGTTAAGCAGTGGACCTCCAAAGGTTTTATGATTCTGTTAAAACCTCGAACATCCTGTGTTACAATATATCCAATATAAAAATATTTTCAATTGCATTTTAGAAATAATACTCTTGACATAACAGTTCTAAAGTTTAGGATCATCTCGTTAATTATGTCCATTGTTGTATTGCTTTAATAATGTTAATTTGTTATAGTTTTGTACAATTTAGTGTTTTATTATCTTTTAACAACAAAATCAGATATTCATACCTTAACATTATATACATTTTGATCTTCCTCATCTTCAGAGTCAGACACATCATGAGTGACTTGCACCGTTGTCCCATCTTCTACAACTGTCTTCATCACACCAATATCATTCGAGTCTTGATAGGCCTGTAATTATTCAATTCTGTGTTGTATGGTATTGTTCATTGAGCACATATTGTATCTCATTATATGGCACAAACGTAATAATTAGGTAAGGAAATTAAAAAAGTTAGTATGAACAGGGTATTAAAACTAGAAGATTTTGTAATCTAGGTTACATGTAGAATTTTGTAAAATGATACATAGAGCATACAAGTACATTTTTATGGATGTATATATGACTTTAGCACTTCATTTGGTCAGATAATACTACACTTACATTACTTAATGTCATAGGCCACATTACAGGTTTTATTGGTTTATTATCTTGGATATAATGTAAAATTGTTTCGTCAGCATCTCGGCATACTTGTTTAAAATCATAGAATATGTTCATGAAATATTTGCAGCGCTCACAGATGAATGAAGGCATTTTATCTGAAGGGAAAACCTGTAAAATAAAAATGTAATATATTTTAAGAGGAATTATGCACACTTAATTTATCCAGTAGATGGCGCCAATTATTCGCATGCGTTTATTTTTACAATTTACGTAAATATGATTGTGTAACTACGGTATAGAGAAATAGGTAGTTTCAAACTTTGATTCCAATAGCTTTAAAGAAGTTAAAACAATAACTGTTACGGAAATATGATTGTCAACATGGATCACAATAGGTGGCGTCCATTTGCCCCTTTGAAACAAAATTATTATAAAACATTCAAATATAAATCGTAAAGAAAAATATTACCTCAACGGATACACATGATAGGATTTTTATGTGCAGATTTACTGTATTCTTTAGCTTTCGTCTATTATCATATAAGCTTGCCATAGGCAAATCTTCTGTTAAACAAAATCGACATATCTTCAGCGTACTTAACGAGTCCTTCCTCTTGTCCATCTTGATAGTTTAACAAGTACACTAAACACTACACAGATTGAATTTATTTTCACTACATAACCTGTTTTAAATTTATTATTTTATTATCAGAAACAAGCAGGGGACATTGCAAAATATGAGAACAGATCATACAACAATACAACATCACCAAACGACACTAGCGCCACTGCTAGTAGCGCCATCAAAATTATAACCCGACCACGTAAAATAGGTGTTGGAACTTCCATATTCATATCTAAATTTGAATTAAATAAAATTTCTGTATTACTGACGGATCCTTACTTATGGTAATTACTTAACAAAATATTCGCCATTATTCAGTTTGCAAATTTTAATCCTACTAGAATGTCATTTATATTACATATTGCACTTTTTTATTTGGTTGGACAGTAGCGGAACAAACTCAGCTTTACATTTGGCTGAATAGCAGGGAATCAAACACAATTTAGACGCCAGCTAGTAGCGCCCCAAGCGGAAAAAGACTTTCCGTTTTAGCATTATATTTTTAGCTTACTCTCCTCATCGACAGATGGCATAGTCAGTACACAGTTATAAAGAGTTTATTGCAAATAACGTCTCTAAAATGCTGTACTATTAGCATGACCACATAAAAATATACTACTAAAATACAAGGCTTACAACAGCGTACCCTGGCCGCGTTTACCTGATGGTTGATGCGCTCGATCAAATGAATAACGTAGAGGATTTTGATATTCATTTTGATTTATGAGAATATTTATTTTCCTGCCTACCTCTTCGGCGATTACAGGCATGATAATAACGTTGGTTTTTATTTGGCCTAAATTTTTTTATATATTATACGTATATACACCTTTAAAGAAACATTTAGATAAATACTTTAGATCTTTGTTTAAAAAAAATATGCATTTTTTACGTATTTAACATTACTTTGTTTGTCTATTTGTTTTTGAAAACTGCTGCTTTAATATTATTTAGTTTAAGGGCGAGAAAACATTAATTATGGAAAATAATACAGAGATTTCCTATTTAAATCATTATCTAAATACCTACTCTAAGACAATGAAACTAAGAGCTGGAAAATTCTAACTATGGACATTAAATCAACGTGCGAATAACAGAACCAGCCGTATATAATTCAATATAAATAAAATGATAACGGTCTGACGTTGTGTGCGTCACGGTAATGTACCATATCTATTCCATATTGGGATATAAACTTATCTGATGAAACGTGTGAGTACAGTCCTCTGCCTACCTCTTCGGGAATTACAGGCGTGATGTTACGTTTTACATATTTGTACCATTACCCTGTACCATTTATACCATGTATCTTGAACGGTTAGATATAAATACTAATAAATAATCAATATTATCCTTATCAAAACGCTTGCAATAAATGTTTTTAATACATTCCGAACGTCATGAAGTGTTTAAGCAAGTTTAAGGAATTAATTTTGTATTAATGCAATTTAATTACCACTAGGGAATGACAATGCTCACCTCCAACCCATGGGGAGACGTAAACGTAACTGATTAAATGTGGGAGAGGATTACACTGTTCTGCCTACCTCCTCGAAGATTACAGATGTGATGTTTCGTTTAATTACTATTATTGTATGCGACTCAAAATATTTCATAATAAGACTATTAGTCTTATCATAGACATTTTATTAGAAGATTAGATATTGATATAATGCCTAATGAATGTATTACTGAATGAATATTGTTATTATCAGTCCAAAATATCGTCGTACATTCTACATAAAGTGTAATTAATTTTGTAATAGACAAAAAACACTACTGACAATAAAAATGCATCACTCAATAGGGCGTACAAAGAGTGTTGAGAGTGTGGTATCGGTTCGAAGTCGATCTAAAAATCTGTAAGTATTGATAATATAATATAATTATCTGCAACTGGTGCCGCCATAGGATTTGTCTTTTGATTGACAATAGACGTCCAGACTCAGACGATAATTATCAATAATTATATTGAAACTCATTGAAGTGACCATTAAAACCACAGAAACAATAAAGATGCCATTTATTTTATATTCAGTAATAATACCAAGACATTAATATACGAGCAATAAGAAGTAAATAAAAGTAGCCCATTCCCAAAACGTCATCGTTCCTGAGATGCTAAAACTATTGTTTTTGTTAAAAGATGGCGTTCAACATCACTAGTCAACTTTAGGAGCAGTCCAAAGAGGGAGAGTGGTTCCCCACGTGGATTAAAAGATGTCGTGAACGGTGAAAACGTTCGAGATTCTTCACTTATTGTCGTGGTAAATTTTTCGTTTGTTATAATGCATTATTTATAATATAATGTAGTTGAATCACTTTTCTGTCTTAATATTATTAAAATACTTTTGAAACCAACATTGAAATTGATTGATGTAGTTTTACATTAGCTACTAGTTTTGTTTTGAATTATCTTCTTTTATTTTGTTTATCTATGTGAAAACATTCTATTTCAAATGCTTCTGTTCTTTTAACAATCAAATGTGTTTGGTATTTGGGACTTATGATAAAAGTTGCTTTTAAATGTTTATTATTTTTAAGCCAAAACAAATCGAAAGACAATCATCCGGTAGCGGTGGCATTCGGAATTCAGTCGTGACTATTGTTATTGTGGAAGCTAAAGGCCTACCCTCAGTACCTTACGACGGTACGTCCCACAGCATCTTCTGCAAATTTAGGTACACGGTACCGTATAAAGTTATTTTATAACCCTTATACGAGTAGCATGATCCTAGGATTCATTACTATAACATTCGTTTATACGGGGCGACTTATTAAAACTTATCTTTAAGTGCATAGATAAGATACCTGCCTGCCTAATGTATGTGATTCCTTTTGTTAAAAATTCTTGTCTTTGTTTTTTTTTTCTAGCATAGGTTGGCTTTTTTTTTCTAGCATTGGCGGACACAAGTTTATTTTACTCTTTTAATTTCAGATTAGGGTTAGAAAAGTACAAAACCAGATCTGTAACAAATACGTTACAACCAGAATGGCGAGAACGTTTTGAATTTCATTTAAACGAAGATTGTATGTTAAAACTTTCAGTTTGGGATACAGGAAAACAAAAGAACTTTATGGGCAGGTAGAGTTTCAATTGTATCAGCTGATTGACTGTTATTATCAATAGATTTGTCCGCGTCAGTTATCCTGGAATGTCTGCTCCGACGAAGCAGTGACAGTTTCGTAGTGGTGGCTAATGTTGATGACTTAGTAGACTTTGCAATGCTAAGAATATGTTTATGGACTACAAGGTTCAGTTTAAACCGTAGTTTACTAATTGACGTGACCCTTTAATGCGATTGAATGTTTTCACAGTATATGTATGCTAACACGTCCTCCGTGACTCTAGTTGTGTTTTAGACCTGTCACCCCTCGGGAGAGAACGGACACACGAAATTTGGAAATACTTGGAGGATGGGTTTGGATTGGTTCACCTATCTGTCACAATTTGCTCGGCTTTTCCTGACTCTACATCGAACTGTTTATGTAATGAAGAGGACTTATGGCAGAAACATGTATGACTTATCATAGATTCTTATTTACAATCATTGTGACGTATTACGGCTGTAAATCAGCACGTGACCAGGGTAGCAAATTATGGTCAACCCTTTTCGTTTTGAGAAGAGATCTGTGTCCAATCGCAAAACGATAAAAGTGTTGATATTGATGAATACGTATTAAATAGATGTATTTTTGACTGTACCTTTGCTGTCATATCATTACGTATGTTTCAGACCATCTTCAGTTTAAAAGGTGACTTGAAAGCAGTGGGTTTGCTTCATGTAAAAGTGTTAAGTGCAAAGGGTTTGCGTGGAAAGCCAAATACTTACTGTATTTTAGAACTCGATAACGAAAGAGTGCAAACTCCGAAAAAGAAAACCAGCTCTGAGCCGACTTGGAACAAGTGCTTTGTATTGTAAGTTGAATTTAACGTAGGGCTGTACAATTAAGCTAAAGCATAAAGAAAACTGTTAAATAGGAACAAAAGAAATGTTCTATATAACCATAACCATCTGTTCCTTTCATGATATAAAAAAAATTAAATTATCATTGTTCATGTTTCAATGATTCGAAAGTAACTGCAAGTAATTAATAATATGTTTATAATACTTTATTAATGCATAATATTTAAGTGTTAAAAAACTCATTTCATTACATTTTTTCCAGTAACGTGTACGACGTAACGTCTACGCTTGATATCAAAGTACGTGATAGTTCATTATCCGCTTATTTAAATGATTCATTAGGCAAGGTGTCAATACCACTCCTGAACGTTGTGAATGGACAGCAACGTTGGTATGCTTTGAAAGACAAGAATAAAAGGACCACTGCTAAAGGAAATTGTCCAAGGGTATGTTTACAGATGACCTTGATATGGAATCCGGTAAGTGATGATAGATGTTTATAATTGTTTATTATAATTTATAATACTATATCGTTATACCAGGTCACTTACGGTTTTTCTTAATATATTACGTAGCATGGCAGACAGCGGACCTGATGCTAAGGGGTCGCTATCACTTGTGGTCGTTTGCAGCATCAGCGAGGCTACCAATGTGATTTCTGACTTAAAGGATTTTTTAGCGCTACGTTTGAAGAATTCTATCATTTCTTCAAGAAAGTCATAAAACCTCAAGCATACATTTAACATTTTCTTCCATTTATTACTAAATAGGTCTGAAACAGGATACGCTTGAAATTGGCGTCATAACGTACCTTAAAACCTCCGAAGGAATCTCATGCCGCATTGCACCACCACGGCAGCGAGCTGCTTCTGAACGCACCGTCGACGTTGTCCAAGCAAGAACCCCCTAATTATCACTTCCTAACCTAGTGTTTAATTGTGTGTACTCAAGCTTTTTGTACTGTTCTATATGTCTATTTTGTTTATTCTTGCTATGTCCATAGATAAAAGCATCTATAAGAGTTTTTCGACCGAAGCAATCAAAACATTTGAAGAAGCCTCCAAAATTTAATATCGGTCTAATGTATAAAAATGTGGAATTTGTTGAAGCGGTCTTTAAATTTCTTATAAGGTTAAACGAGGAATTTAAGTAAGTTTTATCTTATAGTAATACTAAAGTATAGATACATTGAATTCAGATTTAAAAAATGAATGAATAAATGAATAATTGAATGTAGAAAGAAATGTGTACTCAGTTTTGTATATTTTTTTTTTTCATAAAACAGAGTGGGTCACCACGCCTAACTCGTAGATATCCCAAAATAATAGCAGAATGAAATATTTTACTTTTACGTCTCTTATCCAGACAACCAAAGAGTGGAATGTGGAGGTGGTGGAGGAGTGGAGGTTGAGTAGGATTTATTTACGCATAAAACCGCATTTTCCCCTTTCCATCAGTCCATACAGATATAAGAAATGATGACATCATTGTATTTATTTAACCTATTGCAGACAATTATTCGAATGGGACGACCCAGAATCATCCTTCATCGGATTGATGGCGTGGATATTCTTCTGTTTTCACTTTAAGCTGTGGACTGTCCCTCTATTATTGTTATTGCCTTTCTTATATTACTGGTTCTCTAACCGACATCAAGGTCAGTTACACAAATATTGGTCTAAATTATTTGCCTCAAATAATTGATTTTAAATTCGACTTTATTAACATTAATTGACATTATGGGTTCACTTGCAATGTATTAGAATTTCGTAATATGTGTCGTATATCAAAACTAAGGACGAGTTTCCTAATTTCATTTTACAACACAGACATTTAATTACTTAGACAACGATGACAGAATTGTAGTATCTATAAATAGGCACGATTAATTTTTATCTGTTTTTATCGGTATCCATTTAAAAATAAAAAGGTCGGATGCAATGTGTATGTTTGTATTAAATGAACCGAATATACCATTGCTTCATTTAACAAATAA
>DWDU01000096.1:0-24873 GCA_018245575.1 Jemadia suekentonmiller | reverse complement strand
CATTTGGCGCAACGTTACGGTCCCTGCCTAGATAGATAAATGACTGTGCCTGTTGTTGACACAAAGCTGGACCAGGCGACCGATTTCTTGCTCCAAATATTGCACATAAGAAGAAATATGTATTAGTAAGATATATACATTGTATATATACGTAGATATATGTATATATTCAACTCATATCAAAGGTCAAAAAAGGTGAATAAATATCTCGAGACATCTTCTCTTACGGCCTCCTGATCCAATACTAGGCAGAGCCTATCTCATGATAACCAGATGGCTAATAAACTACCAGATACTTAAAAGTATATAAATATTCTTTTTTTACACTCACACAACAAATACTTGTGCTCATAACACAACTTTTTATTCTGGTTTGGAATCAAACCAATGACCGCTGGCCTAGTTTTCAGGTTCACTATCTACTACGCCAATAGGCCTATTGGCAGCCGCTCGAACATAACAATTTAATATTATATGGTTTACTTGTGGTTAACTACAGTAAACCTTTCTCGGTAATGAAAGAAGGATATTGACCTCGCAAATCCCTCAACGCGAAATCTCTGGAACAAGAACCCCGTTCTATTTGTTTTATCTACCACCCCTATCAGCATGCAAATTGCGCGCAATGGGCGCCATTTGTATTCCAGCAGCGGTAAGCCGGGTTGTTCCCTTGTATTGGTATCGTTTACGGGGATTTAACTGGATAGATAACTGCTGGCCCCCATTAAAAGTGCAATCGAACTTTTTTTTTCTTATACATCTCACTGGATTACACGATGAATGTATCTTAATGAATATTATATGAGAATAGTCATTGCGAGAGTTTTAATATAGAGAGCAATTGAAACCATTACGTTAAAGCTGGTTCTTTGCCACATGATTAACGTAATAGCAGTAATAGTATCCTAAGAGATATCGCTAACTCGTTTCAAAGCTACTGGGCCGTGATAGCCATTATAGGATTGATATAAAAGTGAGTATAAATTCTCATTTCTAGTTTACATATCAACGTCTGGAACAAGATTTAACTGATTAAAATAGCAATTACCGATGTTTATATTTATTGGTAGAAGTAGCAACCTATCAAGATGTTTGATGACAGCCAGGTCATTGGTTGTCTTAGTCGACACAATCTCATAGTTCACGTAATTACTTACAAAAGAACTGACACATCTTTATCGTCATCAATACTTTTATCAGTGTACTGATAGAGAAGAGAAGAGTTAGGGTCTTTATCCACCACGTTAGCCAAGTGCACGTTTATACACAAAACGTTTTTTGTTTTCTTTCAAACAATTCATATTTCGCATAAATCCGTTCTTTTGCTTCGACATAAAACGCAATAATCACACATTTAAAACCTGAAAGCTTTATGAGAGGCTGCTCTCACACAAACGACCTCTCAGCGTTTGCTCTGCTGCCCGCGTTTAATTGCTGTACCTTTTTAAAAAGAGAATGTTTATTTTGTTTTTAATTTATCTACTCTTTAGATGTTGTCAGTTACTTAGTACGACTTTGTAATTGGATTTTGCTTTTTAACAAGCTTTTATCGGATTTATATAATAGTTTCCAGTCGATTAAGCAACTAAAAACCACCCTATATATTCTAAGAAGACGACTAAAGGTTTAATAAAATAATAACAAAAGCCTTTGTATGACATCCAGTAAATATAATTTGTCAATATATTTTATACCGTCTTGCCAGGTCCCTAACGGGGTCAAAGTGCTCCCAATGCCACATAACTATCGCTACAGACCTGTCATGCTTGTTGTACGTTCATAAATTGTTAATGGTTCATAAAAACTCGTCAGTCAGCGGTCTGTTTGTTTGTGTTGGTCTAGTTGAACTGTGGAAATGTAATTAAGTGGTACCGGGCGCGCAGAACACGATGGATGTGCGTGGCGCGGTGAATCAATAACCCGATTTTAGACGTCAATATTGCTCGGTAACGAATTTATTAGCCGCCCATCGACGGTTCAATAACAGATTTTCCGCATCGCATCTGGCATTCGGCAGGCAGAACAGCCGTACGAAATACGGAATCGAGGCGACGTACCGCTCGCAACACCGTCCTTATCTGACCCGAGGTCTAAGACGTTTCATTATTACAAAAGTTACTCACATGACAGTTTATACTGTTTACATCCATTGCTGGATAAACGCTTCTACTACTTCTACTTGTACTAAGCACTTCTCATTATCATCAGTCAGTTTAGTAAATATTGTAGGCAAGAAGCAACCACTGAAGATTGTCAATAAACTATCGCAAACATATTTAATAGATAAAATATGCACCCAATAAGATGTTAGTTACAAGGGAACTTGGATGCAAAAAGGAAACCGAATACTGCAAGATATCAGTCATCTCTCATCTGTATCAGTCCAGCATCCTGTACAGGACCAATATTTCGCTCGCTCTTTCTACGTCATGTTCTCAGAAAAAGCACGAGCGTGAGTCGCGTCGTCCACGCGCTGCACTGTGTCCGCCGGCTGGAGGGGCTGACATAGAATGACGCGCGGACGAGAGCACCACGCGCCCGTCAGCTGACGCAACCGCTGCTGTTCCTCGCCTTCGCGGCTTTACATCGTACTACAGCAACGCATTTCAATCGTTGCCCTGCTTTCGTTAATTTAAGGGATAGGTTTTTCTTTATAGTACTTTCGACTCCCCCTTCAGCCAGTATCTGACAAAATACGAATAGAGGGTAAATTAGGTAAGTGCTGCACAAATACACTTACTACGCTACTCAAAGTATACATATGGGGGGAGATCCATAAAATTATCAAATAAATAGATGCCTACGTACGTTATTCCAAATATTTTCATTAGACGAAGTGTTCAGATGTAAAAATACGCGTATTTGTTTACACAGGCCAATAAACGCGCAATGAAACGATAAAACGCATTAATCATACGAGATGTTCGCGCTTACAGCTGAGCCGGAGTGACCGTCTCGTCCAGGTGGCGCACAGCTTCTTATTTAACGTCCGGATTTGCGTTCGCCGCTCGAACGTTTTATTATTTTGCGAAATAACACGGACTCTTGTTTAGCGGTCTCCACGAGCCATGAAATACAAATAACGCTTTTGTTGGACTACACTCCTAAAATTTACATAATAAATAAAATATATAATTATTTCACCACCATCAGTTCTCCGCCATCTAATATATTATTGATAAAAACCATTTATTTGATAATACTAATATACCACTGCTATGGAAATTTGAAAATCGGCATGATACACTGAGAAAAGAAAGTTCATAAGAAATATGCCAACTAGCACCTGTAGATGTTTCTTTTATTAACCTTTTTTTTCTAACACGTGACTAAGATAAATAAAAAAGTTATACAGCTGTGATTTACTTACGTTAACTTGCTGAATAAACACACGACTCTGGCGTTACGCCAAGTGCGGCCACGACTTGCCGATGAGCGCCGTGACACCTGTCCGATGCCGCGACATAAGCGGGCCCATCCCGCGTTAATAAGATTAATTGCTCCACGTGCGTTTTCATATGCCATTTGATACGTGACATAAAAAGCACGTGAATATATGCTGAATAATTTGATGTGTTTCATTATATTCCGTGAGATATGCGAGCTGAGACCGACCGTTTAAACCTTTTTCCAAAACAAGGAAAAACGATTGAAAAATAAGTCGACCGGGCTCGTTATTAGTTCACTTTTAACAACCTGCAGCCCAACGGGGCTTGGAATAGCAAGCAACTTGTAGCTCCGCGGGGGCTGCAAACTTTTCATGAATTATGTGTACCTATTTAAGATTATATTGATAGGGGAGTTGTAACAGAGTTGAATTCTTAGATTGAATACTCTTAAAACTTACAGAGTATACATTTTTGGCAAACAAATCAATGCATGTATTACTGAAACACTGCCTTCATTACGCCTATATAAATATATGGGCTTTTATTTTTTTTGTATTTTACGACCTTGGTGCTCGAGAAAACTATAAGCTTTTGTTATTGAAGTACTTACACATAATATGGAATAAGTTTGCCACTTCATTTCTTGTACCCATAATATATTCAGACCACCAGCCAGAACCGGCTGGTGGAAAATGCCACTGGCCGGCAAGTGCCCCCCTGTATAACCTAGATTTATCTTTGTTAGTTAAGTAAAACGAGTGGCTAAATAACTGAAATTCACATTGTGTTTATGAATCGAGAACGGTAAAGTAGCCGGCTGCCATAATCAGACAGGTAGTCCGGCTGGCGCGAGTCCAACGGGACGCCGCTTGTTGATGCCCTGTACCTGTACTCGAGATCGACTCTCAGATACGACGTCCGCTGCCAGTACACCGCTTATCGATTCACAACTTATTGCCCATTAAATAAATAAGAAATTTTATAAATTCCGTTATGAATTTAATTAACAATATTAATATGGTCTGACGACTCACCTTGGGCAGATCCTGAATTAGACTGTACTGCTGTATGATAACTAAGCTGTTCATACATTTATAACTATATGTAGACATGGCTGCACGTCACGGGACAAATACTCGTTCTCGTCGCTAATATATTTTTCCAAGATTGTTCTCACTACCCCTGAAGTAAAATCATGTGTGTATCAGTATACGATAATTAACAGGATTTGTATAATAGAGTATGGAGTGCTTTCTTCAAGATGCTTAAGTTCATCGGAAGGTATTGGTATAAAAACTTTTTTTTTATTTTTTAAACCTTTATGTGGAAGAATACATTGTTCAGTGCCGCTTTCCCTAAATTTGTCTCTTATATTGTGTCTAAGTATTTGCCAGTGATCTCCTAATACCTACTAAGTAGATACTTCATGATCGTTCTTTAATATACAACAGACGATACGATTTCGTCGCGAAGTCGCCTAATGAAAAGCGCAAATGTGATCTGAGATGGATCATGCATGTTTATACAATGAGTGTTTACTATTATTAGTAAATAATATTGGTACATTAAGAAAGTATGGCGTATATGGCGTGTTACATCGAAATCATTATATCCCCCCAGTTTTAAGTAGAATATCACGTTTACCTCATTTCATACTTAATGAGAGAAACATATTTTTCCACTCTTAACAAAAAATGAACCACGTACAAACCCTTTCTGTTTTACGACAGGACGCCATTTTCTTTTTTGGTGAAATTATTTTCGAAAGAAAATTGAGAGTACGCTATAACTGAAACTACAAAAAAAAATCGTATCTCTTCATAGTTATACATCCTGCAGAAATACTAATCATTTTAGGTCAAACGTATACTATGCTTTTCATAAATGTATTAATAAAGGATGAGAGTAAAGCAACATGGCTACAAACGTTGTCTGTTTATTGTATTATATCTATATTGTTCTATCGTGTAAATGTTTCAGCCGGGCTCGCTCAACAGTGCGCTGATGATTCACGCGTTAGGATTTCCGCGAGCTCGTTAATCATTGTTGCCTAAATCCATTTTAAATCAATCACTTTTATTACCTTTTCAAAATCAAAGTCTTTATTGCCTCGTACGAAGTGTGGATAGATTCATATTATTATACCAGGTTGTATATAAACTTTGTTATTAAGCTGTAAAATATTGAACTGGGAGAGTATTGGCACCCGGATCATTATTATATCTGAAAACAGCGTCTTTCCTATGAATTCAGAATCAAATTGTCAATATAGAATACTTGGTAATGTAGTTAATTAATCAATACAATCAAAAATGTGTTTGATTTACGTGGAATATTAGCTATTGTGGTAAATATGGTATAAGTTGTACGAAGAGAGTGTAGAATGTAGATGAAGCCCGTGAGATTAGTAAAAATAGAGACATAATGACACTCTGTGCTCTTTGCTTACTCTGCAACAAACCTGGCGCTATAGTATATTAATAATGCGGTACGACAATTAGAGGTAAGAAAAATATGAATGAAAAGGAGTAAATAACCATATGGTCTATGGACACAAGCATCGTTTTATAGATCAGTGAAAACCAGCTAAAGTGTGTCGCTAACCGGTTGTTGCAGCCGCATTCCTACGCTTTATGACACGGGCACATGTGAAACGAGCGCGTAGTACGTGCGTGTTGACGTCACAAGCCGCTATACACATACTCATCCATATTTTATTGAAAGACTATACCTACTGAAATGAAACTCGACAGCAATCTATAGCCAATCTTGCCAGAGTGTCAATATGACGCTTAACTCGAGAGTCGTCGAACCGAAAGCCCTCAGCTACCCGCTCTACGTAAACACTCACCATTATCATTTTATTATTAAATTATAACTCGCAAGTAATGTTTGCACACCGTGCACACGTACCATAACTGAGAACAACTGCGACAGAAAAGACGTACACCATCAGCCACTTGGTGTAGCCATAGCTCCATCACTAAAATGGCAAAATCACAATGAATAATACCTTGTACCGTTTATAACATAAACAATACAAGAAACAAACAAAATAAACACAATGAAAATGAAATAGTAATACATTTTTTGTTTCTTCTTTTATTCAACACAATTTATTATCTATAAGGAAGATTAAACTGCCTTGTTGGTCGTGTTGGTTGCAAGCGCGTTGGGTTCAATTGAAGTCCTTAGTATCCGGGTCGGGTACTTTTGGTATTTTCTAACGTAGCTTTTCTGTTTGTGGCTCGGAATCCGAAATTGTATGGCACTGGCAACTTATATAGCAACAAACGCAACAACGATTCCATAGTAGGTAGTACGTTAACCTAATTGGTGAAACGTGGCAGTGTACTACACTCCTCTGCCAAACTCTTTGGGTAATTTTACGTATGTCACCTAAGATTAAAGTTTAAATAAGGAATGAAAGTTGTGTTTTCTCTCAAGCGTTTCCACTCTATTTTAATATCGTTGTCTCTATTTAAAATGTACTGGAACGTTAACGTTATTGAATTATGCAATACAATAGGCTTTATATTCCAGAAGAGGCAGCGAGCAGAAGATTTCAAGTTATAGAATGCCGCTTTAATAGCTTGTTGAATTATGGAATGCTTCAGACAGAAATTGAAATTGTGCGCACAAAAGATTGGAGGTTTTACTGCAGATAGTTGAGATTATAACTCTTTAAAGATGTTTCTTGAGACTCCTTTCTTTATTGAATAGATATAAAATTGAAATAAATATTTGTACTTCTGTCATTCCGACTCGCCGATGGATATCACCGCATTGATCAGACATGCCTTCATACTTTACATTGAACATTAAAAATGGAACACATTTTATCGAAAGTGTTATTTGAAATTTCCAATGTTTACTGTCTCTTTGTGACGACAAACAAATTACCAGCCTATCATATTTCCCATTTAAACTCAAATCCCAGGGAACATCCCAGGGCAACCTGACTCGGAATAACAAAATAACTAAGTCCTGAGGATATATACATATACATGTACAAAAAAAATATTATTATAATTCGTTAATATGTTATCTGATCTTTATTGTAATTATTGAAAAGACTTGATTTACCATTTGCTATACATATGATTGGTTGATAATACCTAGAAATAAAAATGCATTACTTACAAACACTTCCAAACAACTTCCGCACTGCAGACAGTTTTGTTGCCTTTCAATAATGATCAAGTCTTTTCTCCTGTTACACCGCGGCACGGCACGGGCACGGGTGGCGGTCGCTCCGGCCGGCGTGCGGCACCCGCGCCTGCCGCCGCCCGCACGTCGCTCACTCCGCTCACCCGTGCCCGTGCTTGCAGGATGCATGCGGTGGGGCTGCACTCGGCGCTCGCCATCCGCCGCGAACGTAAGCGCCGAGCCGAACAGCAGCGCGCGCGGGAACGTCGCTACTCTCTCCAGTCCACCGAGTCCGGCGTCACTTCCCCCCACTGCTCCACCGGCAGCTTGGAGCGTCGTCGCTACAAAAAAACACGAACGACTGACAATGAAGTCGTCTCTTCTGTGGGCATGCTCCACCTCGGAGTCGTATTCCTCGTGCTCGGTGTGTTCCTGATCGCGTCCGGTTGGTTGCCTGACGATGTAACTGCCTGGAGCAACATCGGCTCCGTCAGCTGGTTCAACGAGCTCGTCTGCTCGGGTCTGTTTGCTCTTGGTATCGGGATATTTTTGATTGCTTTGCATAAATACCTAACAAAAAGCGAGGAGGACGCATTGGAAGACTACGTCCAGCGGCAACTGACACGCTCCCGCTCGGGACATAGGTTAGAGAGAGACGCAGAGACGGGAGGCATGCACACCAAGCACACAAGACGAGCGAGAGCCACCGAGGTGTTGCCGGAGACTGTTACAGAGACCTATACAGAACCACCACCGGACAGAGTACATGGATTCGTTAATGCACTCGCTTTAAACGGGGATGCGATGAGGGAGACTCCGCTGGAGCAAATAGTGGAGGAAGAAATCTCGGTGACTTCAGAATCTGAGAGAAGATTGGGAAAATTCAACAAAGATACGTATTCCACGCCTTCGGTAGCCCCAAGCCTCAGTCCGGGATCTCCTTCTGACACGAGAGAGCTGCTGTCCGACGGCCGCTACATGATAATGTCGAGAATATGAATAAGATAGTTTGACAGCTCCTTGATTCCGTACATCTTGCTGCTTTATAGTATTGTTTTAGATTTTATTGGCAACCATATTGCTTCTCGTTGATCTGTTATTCACATCGGTTGAATCGTTAGGGAAATAAAAATACTCACTGGCCTAATTCTGATTAAAATTTGATGGATAAAATAAATCAAAGGTAATCATTATTGGCAAAGTTAATTCGATTATTATTTACCTAGCGATTGTTAGAAAGTATTATTAATATCGTAATGCGAAGTGTCAAAGTCGCATCGAATCAAAGATGGCCGGATTCAACGAGCTGTCAAACTTGGGTGGCCAATCCTCGAAGTCGTGAACCCGCACTTTATGGCGTTGTAAGCGCCCGAAATTGTATCTTACGCTTGTTTGATCATCATATTTATCGCTAATGTTTTGTGTGCCTGTAACACCCCGCTTGTGTTATCCAAACGCTTCAACGAAGTATTGTCTTTATGTTTATGTTTTAACAGGCGGACCAAATCTTTGTAGGTTCTAGTCGTAAGTTGTATTGTAAAATTCCTTTTGTGGTTGCTGTCATAAAATGAGATCGAGGGATGAATTTTTCTAGTGTGATTCGACATTGTGTTTGAAAATGTCGTTTGGCACTGTCATCAAAACTTCGATTGCGGTTCTAAACAGGCGATGTTTGGCATCTTAATTAAATGCTATCCGCATGTTTTTGGCTTGAGACTGATTACTGTTATAATGTATCCTTCTCACATTCCAAGTTTACATATAATTTTATTCCTCTTCAAACTTTTCACTATATTGCCAGGTTTATCAACACTTGTTATAGATTGGCAACGAATTGTGTAATTGCTTAGAAGCTCGTAACTTGCGTGACATCATTTAACTCTGTTTACTGTTATTTCTAAAACGAATTTGCTTTTTCCGTCACTAAGAGTTATTTCGAATTTTAACGCCTATTGATTTTGTTTCGCTTTTACGATTATGAGCTTCTAAAGCATAAATTACAGTGACCATTAACGTGATCTAATTTACAACGTTTTCTCGTATTTTAAATCAACTTTGACGTATAGGGACCGTAAGCACTTTTAATGACACATACACTTTGTTACACAAAAACACAAAATATTATAACTACCGCCACAAAGTATATCTTTCGCTGAAGATTTTATTTAGGTCATTTTTATAACAGTTGTGCCAAAATGTGAAAAAGGAAACTTTTTTTATAGTACAAAATTGAATTTTTTATTTAAGTATCGAATATACATGTTTTTGGCATAAAAAACACACATTCGTCAAGAAAATTAGACAGTTTATCTGTACACAAAATAACCTCATACTTGGTTTGTCGTTACCAACATATACTTTTTTTGCGGTTGTGAATTTTTTTCAAAATAATAATATATAACGCTGTTTAGTTAATGAAATAGCAAAAACGTTTACAAAAAAATTGTCTTGTTTCGCGACTTGTTTAACACATATTTGAATTTTGTTCATCTGAAGTATAAAAATGTGTTTGTTGGCATTTTTAGATGACGTTTTATCCGAACGTCATATCCAAAGGCCAAATCTTTTGACATTGCAAAACAATATAAACATATTAAATAAGAGAATGATATTAAATAAGCTATGAATTATATAAACCACGAGCTTAGCTTCATGCTCAAGACTATAATATATACAGTTTAAAATTTAAATTCTGTCTCCCAGCTTTTTCGTACTTTCCCTTTAATCTTGCCTGGGCGGTGAATGTGATGTGAGGCTTATTCACGGAGATTTTATCATGAATTCAGGGAATGATCACAGTAAAATATCGACACAGACTCAAAATTGACACATAAAAAATTTTCTTGCTACGAAGCCAACGCCTAATATGCTGGGATAGGCAAGTATTTTACAGTATTTTGGGTCTGGAAAACAATAGACGATAATATTTTTTTTATTGATAACAACTATTTGACTGTTTTGGTATATGAGTACGCGGAAATACTTCGTTCCACAGGTTAAAAATATATTTCTTATTTTTAATTGCAAAACGTCCAGATAATAGAAGTATTAGGGCAAAACTATCCCATTCACTGCATGTTTTTCTACTCTAAAATATCTTAAGAGCTGTGTAAAAATAATGCCTTATTAGTACTTTTTCGACTACGATACAATTTATAAGAGCACAAAATATCTATTTAATCTGTCAATACCGCCAAAATATACGAGATAAAAATGTAATTGGAAAATATTTACAGATTATTAGATAAATTTATTCGTATGGGTATTTAAGATAAGCACCGTCTTTGTGATTTATATAATTATTAATTTTATCAAATAATAATCTTATGCACATACCTGGTTATGTACGTAAAGGAAAATGTTGATACAGTTAAAAATGCTAGCAATTAGAAAAAACAACAACATAGCACTAGGCAGACTTATTTAAGTCGAGCCTGTGTCCAGTAGTATATGAGGAATGTTAATATTTTTATCCAACATATTTCATGAACCATATTTATACATATTACACTGTAATTTTGTACTATTTACCTACTAGAGACGAGATGAGACGAGATACGCGATGATTAAACAGCTGGCCTCAATCGCGGGAGTGTAACTTCAGAATTATCTATAATTCAGTTCTCATTGCCTAAATTAATTTATTATATAACTAAAACGATCAACATTTTCTTCGCAGACATAACGTTTATGTGGTGTATAAGTCGCCTGTGTTTAGAAGCGCTAGCCTGTGTGGTGTCTAAGAATGTATAAAGTTGGTATGGCGACCACTGATGTGTGTCGAATGCCTCGTATCGCGGCACGCAAGTAACTATTTCAAAAGTTGCGTGGAAAACGTCTTGTACCGTACAGCATCGGAAAGCTTGTGTTTAGATATGAACATCTCTCGATAACGGCGGCCCATTCGATAACATCCGTGTCTGTAAAATATAAATGATAAAAATTTTCAATTTATTCTGTAAGAATATGGATTATTTCAATAACTATTTTCAGTTACAGTAACGAGAATCAATTTTTTTCAAATAATATATTAAAGGTTTTTTATAATATGACCAATATCTAAACAACAATTTTGATCCTTAATAGTTAAATTGTATGACATTAAAAAGTACAATACATTGTGTTAATACATCTACATTAAGTAACAAAATTTTGGACTTAAATTACATTATATTATTCGAGTTAACTTTCGAGTGTGCCATACGCTTCGCGACCAGAGACGCGTCTTTTTATA
The DNA here is from genome assembly GCA_018245575.1 of Jemadia suekentonmiller. Classification (NCBI taxonomy): domain Eukaryota; kingdom Metazoa; phylum Arthropoda; class Insecta; order Lepidoptera; family Hesperiidae; genus Jemadia; species Jemadia suekentonmiller. The sequence continues at coordinate 13,101 of DWDU01000096.1, read as the reverse complement.
AATATCTTGCCTTTCCTTGAGATGGCTGCACACGATCTACATGTGACAGTTTTGACTTTTAAAACTGGTAATTTTACAATTTATCTGAATAGTATTGGGCGATTTCTAATTACGATTACCAAAAATTACCAATTACCAAAAAGCAAGTTTGGTCAAATATTTGGATAATCGACAATATGATAGATCGTGTGTTGCTTCCTTAATAGTCTGTACTACATACTTTGCACATGATATTCTAACTACTAGCGTGATAGTCGATGCACACATTAATTATGAAATTTCTCGTGCCTATACTTTTATATCTAGGTATTTTTATAGGATAACGTAAGTTCATGTCGTGTACCGCTGAGTGTCACCTGTACATACGTCACTTACATTTCGCGTACGTACGCATCTGTATAACGCCTTCTTTGTCTAATTGACACATACATAGATTGGAGCGTGCGGCTTGTGTTCATGTCTGTGCTGTAGAAAAATCCTAAGGAAAATACACGCTTTCAAAGTGTTCATAAATGTAACTAAGACAGACAAAAAAAAGATGTCAATATTAGTAACTTCATTGGTAATTCACCCCTTCTGCAAATAACTTTAAATTCATCTTTGTTAATGTTCACCATATACTCAAAATATGAGAGAATGTGTATTTAAATAGATAAATTTATTTCTTTAAAGCGCCAATAATAAATCTTTTCACACAGTTCCTAATAAGAAAATTAATTTGACTATATATTATTTCGTTAAACAACGTGCGAACGTACGAGTGCCAGGGTGTCACGTGATCTCGTGTCATTTACTTGACGCCAGATAATGATGTCAAGTTTTAAGATAACGTGTCATTGTCGATGCAGTGTGGCGTGGAACAATGCGGAGGTGAAATATGAAAGCGGTTGCATTAACGTCAAAATGTAAAATAATGTATTGTGACAGCAATTCGACAAAATAAATCAAGTTTCGAACGCACAAACAACACAAGCACGAGTCGCCCGCACGCTTGCTGCTAAGGCTTGTAATTATATGGTCATATGTATTAAAAGCGCACCACTCATCGTACCAGTGTACTGTGATGTTGTTGAACACTCGTCAGATATCATTTTGAGTAGACTCGTTTGTTTTATATACAAAATTCACAATGTTTATTACAGTTTTGGTGTCGTGTGAAGCTCAAACGTGTTAGTTGTGAATTTTTTATGCAGGTTCGATGTCGTGAACATTTTTTATGAACGCTTTTGCGCCTTTTTGAAACGAAATCTACGTACGTGCGTACATCATACTCTACTGTGTCTATCACTAAAAATGCCCTGGTATCCCGATCAAAATTTGAATGAGCAAAAAACAATGAAAACTAATGGTTTCGAAGCGTGTTACATTTCGGTGGTTTAAACGTTTCCGTCGCTGGTGCAGACTGTCTCAATAGCCTTCTACGTAATAACTACTGGTTCAAATATCACCCAACTGGTTACTCATCCTTAATATTGGACTTCAACCGTTATTACCTAGGTCTATCTTCTGTATGTTTAGCTTACATGTACTAACAATTAGCTCATATATATTATTTTCTATTTATTACGCTTATTATATTATTACCTTACAATTCTTTCGCTTTTGTCAATAAGTTAATTTTGACCCGGATACCATGACGTGCAATTTACCCATAAATCATTACATCGGTTTTATCATACGAATGCACAATTATACATTACGAAATTAGATCACATTTACATTTTTAAATTCATTTTAACTGCAGTAACACACTAACACATATAGACTCAATAAATTTAGGAATCACTATTTGTCCTATCTTAAAATTACTAATCCTCTTAAGAACAATATAGTCTACTATTCATTGAGCGGTTAGTAGATTTTGGCATGATAAGTAATAATATCAATACATTGAGTAACATATAAAAAGATAATGAAAATAGCGCCATCTGTTATTACTAAAGATAAACTTACTACTGAATGAAGTGTATAAGTAATTTTCTCTGACTGATTTTTACCATCACTCATTAAATTTGCCTGTAAAATGGGAGGGAGACATGTCAAACAATTGTGCTCTTAATAAAAGCAAGTTATTTCTTAAGATGATTAGTAAAACTTTACTACAATCACTGTCTTAATACAATATCGGTTGTAATCTCCACAAAGTGATACTAATTAAGCACAATTAATATTAATCTTATAACTTTTAAATTGTATTGGACTTCCTTGGTCTACGAATAAAATAGAAATATTTTATGCCACGTCGAATATTTTGTAATTTTACGATTTTGGGCGATCTGTGGGTGAAAGAGCTCAAATGTGTAATATAGAACAATACCTCTCCGTTGAATATGATACTGTAATATTTTTTCATACGTTCCTAATATTAACGCGATGAAAATGATAAAATATTTTATTTTTTGTTTAATATTGTTGTTAAAAATATTGATAAAATATTGTTGTTTCGAATAGTGTAATATCTTTAAGAACCTTTGTTATGCTAACAGCATTATGATATTTATTCCAAAATTACCGTGCCTCTGATGTAAACGGATTTGTCTCTCTTGCCCATTGGCCGCCAGTTAACTTAATCACGTCATTCCACTTTAGGCAAAAGTTTGATTTCTCACAATTTATTACACCTATTATAATAAAGTAATACTTATAACTGGACTTTGTCATTAACCCCTGTCCCTTGTCCACTACTCAGTACTAAGATTAATTTTAGAAAAACATGTCCGTGTCGGGTGTAGTAAGATCGAACGAATGTACCAATGTACATGTATACAATACACTCCGGGTAACATAGTTTTTGAAGCAATATGTTCGCAATAACCGTATTTGTACATTTATTCAATAAAATTATTACACGATACAGACATAAACAGAATAACTAGCAAAATACCATATTGAATGTTACACATTACATAATATTTCTAAATTGTTTCTAACTTGGCTATTTGCCCAAAACATTATTTTATGCTAATTAATTTGAAATAAAGTACGTGAAAAAGAATGTATTTCAGCTTGTTTAAGATCTTTACGCTGACTAAAATATAGTAGGTACCTATTATCTTCTTAAGACAAAAATATTAACAGACCTTTGTGCACCGAGCGTGAACAATACACCGCCTGCTTCGCTCAACAACAGTTTAAATACAGAACAAATGAGAGTACTCTCAGAAGCTAAAAGACTTAGTATAATTTTTGAGCTTTTGATGCTGGGATACAAAGATTTCTGCCTCATTTACGATCACAATGCCTCTGTCTAGCACACATCAAAGCGACAAGAATGGCTACAATTTTCTTTTCAGGAATCACTACGCGAATTCCAAAGTAATAAAGAGCTTTCAGGTGTCTTTAGAATTATATTGAGAATCAACTGATATTTTCGGTTATAATGCATTTCATCTATACGATGCAACTGCGCCAGTGCTCAGCTCTTTTAATAGGATTTTCGTGTCCAGTGACATTTTTTCATGCTTGAAGCAATTGTTGTACCTCATCGTACCAAACTGGACATATGGGTTTACTAGTATCTGGTGAAAATTTAAATGACGATGACGTTATGTATTATATTATCTTAATCAAATAGGTCAAACAGTGAGTCAGAAATCTTCGAAGCAGGTGTTTATTATGAGAATTATGACCGTAGGAATCTGCGAAAAAACAAAAAATAAATCTGCAAAGAGGGAAACCGCGCAGCAAGGTAATGTAATTATCTAATAATATATCGTGTAGAGATGACGAGTATCATAATCGATTTAACGCCAATTTTGTGCTTTGAGTTCATGTTAATTTATTATCTTTTGGTGCTAATCTCGGTTGTAATCATTGTATACTATTAATATATAATACTTAATCAGAACGGTCAATTTACCTACAACAATGTAACTTGACTTACTGCCCCGTTGGTCGAGTAGTGGCATGTGCGAGAATCGAGAAGTCCTGGGTTTAAATCCCGGATTGGATTAGTATCCAAATTTAATAGTTAAACTTTTCTTCCTTAGATTTGCTCGGAGTCTGTATACGTGCCTGGTGTATTGCAATAGACTCACCGCCTTCTCCGTAGCGGCACATAAACGTAACTGGGGAATCGTGGGAGTGTACTACACTCTTCTGCGTATTATTTCGGAGCTTTCAAGCTTGATAGTATGTTTTCTATTTAATGTAACTTAACGTCGGTTTTGTAACAGTTTTGTAATTACACAAGTCGTAAGTAACAATGTTTCATAATCATTGTCGACCGGCCGCCGGCCCTCCAGTACCGGCGCAGAGTAAACAAAGCCAGTACGTCAATATTGACACCACTCGGAGCTCGCGAGGCCCACCGCCTAAAGCGCAAAACATTTTATATATGGAGCTATATACTGTAGGATATTACTACATATGCTATATGCAGGACTGTGTACTCAATACGTTGGGTACACCTACACGTTATGTATGAACGTCACATCCAGCAACAATTAGCCAAGTCTGCTTTGCAGATATATGTATGTAAAACGTAACTTCACGCCTGTAACCCCGAAAAGGAAGGCAGAGGAATGTAGTACACTCCTACGGTTCACCAGTTATGTTTACGTCTTACTGTGGAATAAGTGCACATTTTCAGACTGCGAGCCAGTAATAGAAAATATACTTTAAAAAAATCCTGTAAGTGTTCGATCCCGGATTTGATTAAAGGTGTATGTGTTATTATAATTATTGTAAAAATAATAATATATAACCATAACTCTAATTCTTCTAATCCCAAGAGCACACCCGTGTCCAGCAATCGCGAGATGAAAGGGTTCATGATGACAATCATCATTATCCACCATGAAAATTTACATGAAAAAAAATAGCAGTGCTCACGAGTTTGGGTAACGTTTTTAGGGGAAATCCAAATGCAAGAGTTTTATGTGTTAAAACTGGTTCAACTCGATCTCACAGTTTTACAATTGCTTAAACTTTACCTTTAGATTTTATATTTTTGAACGAAATATTAAATGATTCTTCTTTTTATAACCGAATAACGCACACAGAATAACGCTATTGTTGCCTCGTTATCTACGCGGTCGGAAATACACAAATTATAGATATATATATAGATTATTTTTTCTTTACAAAGTTTTAATCCCCACAAGGTTTGTGGAACTCCATTTAAGTGATACTATGAACTTGCAATTTTGCTTCTCTAAAAAAGGCTTTTGATATTATGAAGTCGTTTCAACTTTGTAACACTGAGGAGCGGGGAAGCGCTTCACTCATTCATTTGCGCTTTATCCATAAAGCGTGGAAAAGTAAATCATTTATACGACCTATTATCGTAGGTACTCAATTTTACATTCGATTGCAACAAACTATTATTTCTTTAAAATTTCAATCCCCTTTGTATCGTTGTAAGTCTGTGATGCTTTTATTTTTAGATAAAATATTAAACGTGTTTTTTTCAACTCATCACGTCGAGTTCCATTCGGAGTTATCATAGAGTCCCAATTGCTAAATATCTCTAGGTATGCTCTCCTTTCAGACCATGAAGAAAAAATATATAAAAGAAAAGCATACAATTGTAAAAGTGTGTTAATAATAAAAAAATCAAATGGCATACAAACACCAGTCCATAAAGACGAGAGGCTTTAATTCTACATTTAGGGGTGCCTTTTTCTTCAACTCATTCGTGAGCCGTTATTAAAACTATTGTGTACACTTGTTGAGGCTGCTCCGGGGTGAATCACAAAGAATATGTTATTTTCGTTAATATGTAAATAAACAAGAAAATAAAATTACAGTTCCTTAAGCATGAAAAAAAAGACCAGGAAGAAAAAAGAAAAAAGATGTTAGCACGCGTCATAGATCTTTACGCAGCTACATACGTTAGTTTATTAACAAATTATTCAGTGAGAAACGGTCACTACGCACATGATACGTGACAAACTTCCAGACTGCCCTTCATTTAATATTATGGCGTAAAATCGATTTTGCTCCGCGTGACCGTCGTTTTGTTATTTCATTCGATACGAATACGGGTTTAGCTTTATGATAACTTGCACATACAAGAATAGTATACTAACAGAACTTGTCATGTGTTCGCTGAAGTACACTCGACGTAGGTCGAAATCTTTCTGAAGGGGAGTAGAGGGTAACATTTTAGGTGATTTATGATTTACTTGAGGCTGACATTGTATATTGAGTTGTTGACCTTAAATAACACTTGTATCTACTATCGTAGAAAAGTAAGCTTACAACTACGTCTTCCATTCATCTGCAATTCGAAACCCTAGCCTGCGCTTTTAAATTTAGAAAGTTATACCTATGTATTTTTAAGATTTGAGGTATATCACTCTTCAGGAAGAAATGCGAAAAAATACCTTTTTTATCCTAAATGATTTTTACAAAGATATAGATAAAATTATTAGATTCAATACCGCTTAGTGTCCCCGTAAGAGACCCAGCGTAACACTTTAATAACAATAAAAGATAAACATTATTAATCACTAATAGTCATAACATAACCATACCTTAATTATAATAGGAATATTACGACAGCTCAGTAACATATCACTGTATTAGTCGTGTCGTATTATATTAAAACATTTTAATAAACACAAATATTCAGCTCACTGTAACAAGTCGAAAATACCCATTTGTGGAGGACGTAGCCAATAACAGATTTTAATCAAACATGCATTTTTGAATAATCTCTATACACAACCATCTCATCTCAAATTAGGCAGAGTCTGTGCTGTGGTAACCGGACGGCTAATAAACTAAAAATACATGTATACTTATACATAATGTATATAGATATTTATTTGTCTTATAAAAAGTACAAATATATATTTCGTCACATAATATTTCTCCGGGGTGGACATCGATTCCAAAACCTATAGTTATCACCTGCATTTCTCTGTAGTCCGAGAGATGATCACAAGATCCTCTGTGGTTAGATTTACTAACCAGTGGTCCAACAGTGAAACTGTTAAAGTATCAAATATAGTTTTACAATTTGTGTTTATTCTTTTCCATATGATTTGCAACATTTTCTTTCCAGTAAAGTGGATAAAAAATTGGCATTGCGAAGACACCTGTGGGAACTTTGTAATTTACAATTAATGACTGTTTGAACATTGTTGTTTGAAACCATTCGCGAGGAAGGAAACAAGTATTATATTCGTAAGCTATGCAGAATTTATTATAGTCTCAAGTTTTATTCGCTATTAAAGTTGCAAATACGTTAACAAGCGATGTACGCCTCGAATATTGTACATAAATAACTGATCGGCTCGCGCCGGCTGTAGCGCGCGAATATCCTAATGTATTTCTTTTATCGCATTTGAGAGAACGCGTATTTTTGGAAGGGTTGACATGTGTGCGTAACACATTGTTATTGACGGACTTGACGAAAATCTACTCCGATTTTGCCAATACATTCGCAACTTATAGAAATAAATACCCTTTATTCAATGGCGGGATGTATAACGTAAATGATGATTCGCATGTATTCCCTCTCAGGGAATAAATGCGTGATGTTATTGCTTTAACTGCGTCACAACCGCGATGTATATCGTACAAATAAGAGGCAATATCGAACTCTGTAAATTGACCTAGTTGACCTACTTTCTGTACCTAATAGTCCGTCAGTGTCACTCGACTGGCCACGATCGATAAACCTACCAGCACTAATACTGTTGCTCGTACTGGACTGAACTTAATCTTCAGTACAAAACGTGGATATCTTTTTCAATCTTAAGCAGTACTGAGCAAGTGAGCCGCCCACGCGGTCCGTGTAGGTACACCGTCCATTACCAATGTTTGCCAAAACAGGGATCAGTTCGTTGTGTCCTATAAAGACGTGTGTATTTAAACATTCGATTGTTTCTAATATTTTGAATATATAATAACAGCTAGGTATATTGTCACTTAAAACGTATATAAATAAACAAAATAACAATGATACACTAAATATTAAATAAAAACAAAAAGAGAAGACTTAGTGTCTGCTTTTGCGGAATCCTTATAGGTAACTAGGAATGTTTTTCAATTTCTTCCTTTTCACTAAAATGTTATGCAGCAACGAACACTTGTTAACTATCCAATCACCAGCCCGCATAAGATTTTACCAGGCCCAATTGAAAAAATTATAGGATTAATTTCAAGACCATTTGAAGAATAAATATCATTGAGTTGTTGGAGTTCATTTTATTTTCAATAAATTCAATATGACGACCGATAGTTGTGCATATTTTTCTAATTAGATATATAGCTAATTATTAGATTATGTGAAATACTTTCGATATTAAATTTTAATATCAGAAGGACACCTTTAGGTAGAGGCAGTAATATAAGGCAGTTTTATATTTTCTCCTGCTCAGTCTCTTTAATAATACTGTTTTAATATAACTCTGCGGCATTACAAACTTATTATGTTTCGCAATAAAGGGGTAAATCCTTCTACATATTTCATGCGGTAAGTATTAAATATCTTACGTGAGGTAGTTTGTAGACTTATTGGCGTCTGTCATGTTGGTCGCCGACCAAAGTAAAAACTATTTTTGATCCAAAAAGTACAAGCAGTGATCTTCTATTAGTGTATGTATATTGAGAGTTACTTTTGTCTTTAATGAGAGTGTTTAATAATTTGCAAGCACGCGTTCCCCACAAACAAGGACCAACAATATTGACTTAGCCCAAAGGATTAATAAGCTGAAATGGCAGCGGGCTGGTCACATCTATCGCAGAACCGAAAGCTGTCAAAGTAGACATGTCTTATAGTGGAGTCCACGACTTGACAAACAACGAAGGGTGCTCTCCAGCTAGGTGGAGAAGGATACATGCAAAGGACTGGTAGTGGTTGGATGTGAAGAGATGAAGATCGAATTTAGTGGCGTGCTATTGGAGAGACCTATATCTAGTTGTGGACGGAAACGGGCGGATGTCGATAATGATAATAATGTCACTGCTCACGGGTTTGACCAGTACGTCCATTTATGTAATAGTGAGCCGACCTATTTAAAACCCTTAAGGCGACCCTCATGTTCAACAGTAGATGTCTGTTGGTTAAAATAGTCATGATGCTTACCCAATTTAAACTATTACTAACCGATCTATGTATATTAAAATTACTTCCTGGGCTAACAGTTAATAGAGTATACCCTGGATATATCTAGATAATATTAAATTGAACCTAACACTTTCATCATTAAACATATGAATTTGCTGTGTACTGTAATTGGGAATCTAAGACGCTTCTCAAAGATTGCTCTTACAGGCAAGACATTTCTCTGAAGGCGGTCTATAGTAGTGATCCACATCTATAGCTATTCACAACACCAAACCAGTTGCCATTTTTGAAGTGCTATTTCAAAAATCTTTATGGTATAGTGCGCAGGAGTACCCCGCCAGATAGAGCATTTTTTACTATATTACTGAACTGCATTGTAATTCCCATGAAATTAATATTGTCCATAACATGACCCACTTCGCAGTTATAGGTTATCACACTTTAAAAGCAGCCATTTTACGGCCACTTCGCTTTCATCCACTCCAATGCACCGGAACAGCGCCGACATAATTATCGAGAGCTTTCTCAGCGAGCTCTATTTGCGATCAATAATAAATGAGTCTTTAATAGACCGGTTTTTTTTAGTAGCATGGAATTACGAGATATTTTGCATTCTTTTAAAAAATTACACCTCACATCATCTATTATTATTTAATTAATTTTCAGTTTAGTTATTTTTTACTATTAACCATTTCTTTATAATAATTGATATTATTATTATATAATCAATTCAGATCCCTTACGGGGCAGGCAGAGAGTACAGTGTCAAATACCTCTGTCTTTAAAGATCTCAAATACTTCTTCTACATTTACAACTCACTTCATACACAGTCTCTACATTCATAGTATAATGAAACCCTTAATGACATAAGTCCAACTTTAATTGCCTGTCCATTGTTACAGATATGCTCCAGTCCTTATTACAGCCAAGAGAGAATCAGCGGTGTGAGTAACATATACTTTGGTCAAATTTTAATTATATGTTGAATTGTTAATACGTTAATAATTATAATTAAAGCTTTAACAGCAACTGTAATTTCTGAACGAGTGAACAAAAAAATTCTATAGAAACTACATTTAATTCCTCCTTAACAAAAATTAATAAAATAGCAGTTTAAGATTTCCATATTATACGAACTTAAGTTATAGTGCATGTATGTACGTACTAACCTATCTATTCATTTGAAGGAGTAGGAAACAGGCTACGTGTGTTGTGGTCGCGGCTAGCGGCTTTGTTACAAGCAAATTACATATTTAATTTATTTGAAACCAGTCACCTATTTTTTTGGACAACGTGGAGCAACTACTAATAAATTGTCTTCGTTTTACACCAATCAATGGAATGAGCTTCCTCCGCAGGTCTATACTGCGAGGTCTCCCATGGAATTCTTTAAACGTAACATTATAAAATTCCTTTAAGCTAAGCAATAACTCCTCCGATGTTGCCGCGGTATGTAGACGACAGGAACCACTTACTATTGCGTACGCAGCCTACCTTTTGTAATATATGAATGTATAACAAAATCGCTGAGCAGCCTGAAAGCTTTAGTAACCCGTTCCGTAAACCAGTATAAGAATAACCTTACAGCGAAAATGATTGGTGCGATGCCAGCGGTGGCCGTGCGGCATGAGCGGCGGCGCGCGGAGAAGCGCGGCGGCGGCGGGCGGCGGCCCTCCCAGCTGCCGCTGCAGATTGGGCGCGCGCCCGACGACCCCACGCCCTCGCCCGACCGCCACCGCCTCAGGAACGAGCTCTACGTCTGCGGAAAGGTACAACACGTCCACATCCCTCGCCTCAACACGTCAGCACGAACAGTAACTTAGCTGATATTATACGTGCTCTTGACTTATTGGCATACGATTCATATGATAAAATATGATAAAATTAAACAAATGCTTTTTATGTTATTAGTACCTCTTTATTACGTCATCATAGCGAGGTGCCTACTTAACTTCTGCGAATTATGTAATGTTTTTAATATTATTATGCCATATTACCGTATTACCTTTTATCTGTTATTTGTATTTTGGTATTACTCCTAACCCCTAATGCCAATTAGTTAACTGAACTTATATGAAAGCGATCCGCAAAATGTTCATGCAATGCAGAGGTCAAATCAATGTAAATGTACAATTATAAAAAATCAATTCCATTTATTTCTCTTTTAATTACTTAAGTAAAAAAAGTTCATCGGTACATGATACACTTGTGTCGCGCAGGTGGCGGCTCTGCATGCGATCGTGGGTTCCCTGCTGCTAGGCATCGTGGTCCTGGTGGTAGGGCTGGTGCAGCTGTCGCCTGGCGCGGAAGCTGCTCAGCACCGATATTATCTGATGGGCGCAGGAGCCACCCTCGTCGGCATCGGTGTTGTGTCGGCTGTACTCCGGTAATTTGTTACACTACCAACTACAGAACTACAATACCTTATGATGTTCGACTACTTCCGCCCATTGACCACAGTATAAATAGAAGTAACCCCCCTGTTCTAATCACGCTAAAGGTGAGATGACGAAAACATATTAATGACACTGCGCGCTAATACCAGCACTGCGCCCTCCTTAATGAAATAATTCATCATCCTCCGGGCGTTTATCCCGGGTACGTCCTCACATAGGTGTGTGAGGACCCAGGGTCCGCTTTCCGGCTCTGTCTAGCCCACTTCGCACGATCTTCGGCAATGAAATAATTATGCAATTTAATTTGGGGGTTAAACGTTAGAGCTCTTTTGATTGGAAATATGAATAAAAGAGACAAAAATGAAAGTAATTATTTTAGTACAATGATACTGTTAGCTGTTGCTATAATTAGAAACTTAGTTTTTTCTATCAAGAATATTATCTACTTTATCTAGGGGATTTTAATATTTTTTAAGCTTCAGTAACTAAAGAAGACTAGAATTTTTATAATTCTTCGTCAAGTCGATGGCTGATCGTCATTGATCAGCCATGGTAGTGAAAGGATTACTCGAAATGTCCATGGTACGCCGGGCAGTACTTGTTCGTACTTGATCAGACATAGTCGTCGCTCGAGGAGGCTCCTTTGCACCCTAGACTAGAAGTTAACTTGCACGTTAACAAAATACAAGACCTCAGTCGGAAAAGAATTTGAGGCATTTTCGAAATACACAGTCTTTATGTAAATGTTTATGTAGCTTTGTATCTATATCTAATAATTAAGCCGGCTAGACTCACGTGTGGTTTTTCGGGGTAGCCCGACTAGTCTAGCCGGCTTAATTATTAGATATAGATACAAAGCTACATAAACATTTAACAATAAAATAGCTTTGTATCGGTCATAATTAACCTGTTAGCTACAAACAGGGGGACTTAATACGACAATTTACTAGCCGCGGTCGCGACTAACAGCTCACTTAGTTGAGTTGAAAGCTTTTAAGCTAATGAAGCAGGTCACTCGGCTACTTCAAGCCTTTTGACCCAATTAATGACACCCTCGATACAATATTTCTTCGTCGGTTTATGTCTATGCTGGCAGTAGTTACCTTTCTAGCTTGCTTTCTATGCATGCATCTCAGTTCAAATATCAAGTGAGTAGTGAGGAAGTACGAGTATATCCCAGGCTTCATATATTCCCGACGTGACTGAGTTGACATCAATTGTGTCTACATATTATTATTATATCGTAACGTCGTTATACTTGCTAGCCAGAGAGCAAGAAGTGTCGAATACGAGTATCTCCATCATTACAGACCTAACATGCTTTTCTACGTTCATAGCTATTTTTGACATGTAATTGACATTGTGTATTGACATGTAATTGACTTCTTACCACAGTGTCTCAAAACACAAAAGTTTCCAATGACGATTTTAGGGTCATCTCACTCGGCACAAAGTATTATTACATCGCCTTGAAGCGGCGTTCGTTTATACGTATTAAATTTATTCATGTGAAAAAACTGATGAATGTAGAAGAAGGAAGTCAGGTATGTAAGGATATAGGAATTTGACACTCCGTATTTTATCACGTCGTAAGAGACCGGCCGTGACGTTTAATAATAATGGTTTTATAAGGAATAATTGTTTTACAAGTAGTACCTGTTTCCAACCTCAAGCTTGCGTTA
>DWDU01000095.1:0-24875 GCA_018245575.1 Jemadia suekentonmiller | reverse complement strand
GACCCGGGAATCGAACCCAGGACCTCCCGATCGGCAGTCGCACTTGCAACCAACACGACCAACGAGGCAGTCAAAATCCATAATTAATTATTTTAATTATTATCTTCTCCTCTTATGTCGTGTGTTTTCTCTACTAAATATTCTTTTCTTAATATTCCTTTGATGTTATATTTAAACGATCCACTATCTAGAACTGGCAATCGAAAAACAACGAAAATTGAACCAGCAAAGGAAATAACACCATGCTCGATCGTAAAAACCAGTGTTCAATATCTTATACATATATTGATGTATGCGTGTATAAGTAATTGTGTATGCGTGCGTGAGTGCGTGCACGCGCGTGTGTGTGCGTGCGTGCGTGCGAGCGTGTGTGCGCGCCTGTTTGTGTGTTTGTGTTTATGTATTTGTCGAATTTCATGTTGTTACCAAGCCATCCTATACAAATCTCCAGATACCAAGAAACGCCTTACTCAGATTAAATCACATAGCAACCATTACTAAATATTGTAGGTACTCCTGGCAACGCTAATTAGAGCAATGTACTAAAACTCCCTGTTATTAACTTTCTGATATATAATGTAGTTTAGTTTTCGGTCGGCTTGTTTACGATTTTGAATGTAAATGAATTCACTTCATTTTATTTCATTCTTATTGTGATGAAATTAAACACACTTGTGTATTGACAGAGTAATTATTTGTAGAAGGCCTACATGAACGTTTAAGACACGGCAACTGTTGACCTTTTTTTTCGTCACTGCTATTTTCATACGTCAAACATACCACTTTTCCGGAGGCGGCAATACTATTTCCCGACTTGACAAAAACAATATGGCAACGCTGGTTGCAAGCGCTACTGTCGGATTCTGTATTTGTGCCAGGTGTATGCCTATAGGCTCACCCGCTATTCCATAGTGTGACGTAAATGTAACTGGTGAAACGTGGCAGTGTACTACACTCCTCTGCCTACCTCTTCACGGATTACAGGAGTGATTAGACTATACTTTACGTATATTAAACTAAATATTGTATTCAAATTGATTATTAATTGTTGTATGTAACGGCCTCTATATTGTACGTACATATGTATTATTCGGTTAGTCCTCTGAGAGTGACGGAACGAAACGTCGTCTCAGTGTAATTTGTAACTAATTTACAGCCTCACTCGCTTCAGTCTTCACAGTAGGTACAGATTACACGCGAACTGATTATTACGAAGTCAACGCCAATCACCGCAACGCCGGGTAGTCAAGGTCGAATGTACGGAGTTTTGAATACGTGAATCTAATCGAAACTGAATTTTATCTACGGATCATACACACGCGTAAACACACAGATGAACTTGTTTTGTTTGTTTTATATGTTCCTTGTTTAATGGAAAATACATTTATAATTGTTACTTCAAAATTACGGGGAGCTTTAAGCAACGCTATTATCGCTACAGACATAATGCATGCGCTTGCTATCAACCTCCCATAACTAATTATACGTATAACGTTTATAACGCATTTTAATCGTCCGTATACAAACTTACATCGTAATAGCTCGAGTAAAGAGTATATTACTGGATGAAATTTAAATTATACTATGTTTTTTTTATAATTAAATCGTTCAACAGAAGCGATGAAGCGTTTTGGTCGGTACAAATGAACCAACAATGGTACGCAACGCAATATCGACCATCAATAAATCATACAATGTATGGATATTTCGCCACATGCTAGTAAATCCGTATGAGCACTTCTATGTAGCAATTTGCTAGAGCGAATGATAATTGGAGAGAAACATAAAAAAATAGACGACCGCATATCCGAGTAAATAATTAGCTGAGTTTGTTCAATCGATCGTATGTAATGAAAACAATCAGTCGATCGTGACGACCGAAGTCAATTTTCCTTCGATTTAATGTCCCATTATAAATTAACATGTGTGTGTGTTCATTTCTTTATTATGATATTTCGCACCAACGATTGTGGCGACACAGCAAGCTTGTATAATATGTTGTCGTTGTTTAGAAAATCGTACAGAAAACACGATAGATATGATTTTCTTTTATTTAATATATTTTTTTATAAAAATATTTTTTTTGGCATTTTTTGAAGTTTTTAATTGTGGTGAGCCTATTGCCATACACCGGGTATATTTCCAGACTCCGAGCCACTACTATAAAATCTAAATAAGAAAAACCTGAGTGCTCGACCCGGAAATTGAACTCAAGACTTCCCGATCGGCAGTCGCCCTTGCAACCAACGCGACAAACGAGGCAGTCAAATATGTATAAGAAATATAAAGATGTTTATTAAAATTTCTAATTTCAATATAAACGTTACGTAAACGTAACCGGTCAACCGTGGGAGTGTACAACACTCTTCTGTCTACCTCTTCGGAGATGTAATGTAATGTCAAACGTGATGTAATGTTGTAAAATATTTGGGAATACCACCGGTGACCAGTCACGATAGAGAAGCACACACGATAAGCTGTACGTGAATAATCGATCACCTCAGCACTGAGCGCATAGGATAGCACGCGAGACGCTCCGCGCACGACTATAAACACGTGCGTGATTTTTTCCCAATGCATCGCGGCTACCAACGCCATGCGACTAATTATAATTATATACATATGTAGCATTGAGGGACACCAGTATCAAATATTAATACTTATTTTTGTATGGTTGTCGCCATTCGCAATTATTTATTTTTTCTACTGTTAGGAATGAGCGTAGAAGCGTCAATCAATTTGGATTGAGTAAATCAGTTCCTGCTATGTATAATATACCTTTATCCAGTCTTACATGGAACTGAAATTGTATCCTATAACAATCACAGATTATCTCTAGTAAATTGATATATAAGTACGTTTGTAGACATTTTATATAAAGCTTATCAGCTGTCCGGTTACCATAACACCGGCTCTTCCGATTCGGTGTGTTGTTCCAGTACCCAATCAGTATTATGTAAATGTACTAAAAAAATGATAATAGTTTTACAATAGTTACACAAGTTTTACAAGTTTAATGACTGGAAAGTGTTCTCTACACTCCTCTGCCTACGTCTTCGGGGATTACTGGCGTGATGTTACGTCTAGGTTTTACGGTTCTTAATAACCAAAAAAGTGTGATTATTACACTGAAGGTTTAATGTTAGTTATCAGAGCTGTGAAGACAATGTGGTGCCATGTTCGGACACTTCAACCCACCCACCATTGATTGGTCAACGTTCACTCGAATTAGTATTGCATCAACAGCTTGGGAACATTGACAATGACTTAGTGTGTCATTGCTTCATAAAATTTGTCAATAGCACATTTTTTCATAACCTTGCAACAGTGGTCGACAATACTTATAAAATCCGTTGTCTATTATAATAATATTACAGGTATGTAATATTAAACCATATGCATATAAAGCTTTATTTCAGGTGTTACACTGGGGCTATGTATATTGTTTTGTATATTCATATATTAATTCAGCAATTCGTCAATGAGCAGATTATCAAATGTTCAAGACTTTCAAATTTATAAGATCGTATAAAGCAATAATAATCATTCTAATGACATATTTCTATAATAGAGCAAGTGATTTGAAGGGAGCGCTCTCTGCACGAATCTTTTAAACGTGTAACAAAAAAGCAACACACTACATAAAAAAACATAAACAAAGTGTTACATCATAACGGGCGGTCTATTATCGAGGCGACCTTGCCTCGCTTTGGCTCAGCATCAGGTGCCGATGACTCCACCCCTACTGCTTTCTACTGTGTTTTTTGTTTATTGCCGTCGCCATTAATCGCTTTCAATAAACAGCTGCATGTATCATAACAACTTCACTTACTATACACATTGTTTGGAAACTTCCAAAACGGACTTTTTTTCGATCTTTCACGATACTTTGGTCGTAAGTCGAAAGAAATCGAGAAAAATTCATCGCCAAGAAAAGTCTTCGGAAATTGACATCGGATATTTGCCAATTTTTACTAAAAACCATTAACATAAATAGTTTTGTGTTTTTTCTCTTGTTTACTACTAGCTTATGCCGAAATATCTTTTTAGTGATCGTTCTATTTGTGGTTCTGTAAATTCTTGTTCTCTAAATTAATGTTATGGAGCATTTAGTTTCTGTTTTAAACACATTAGATTTTTCTACCCTCGTATTTTTTTCCTGTGACATGCATTCTTTCTTCTCCTATAGATCAGGTTCTATTCTCAAAGTTAGAGTAGACAATAACATATTTATTTGTTGTTTCATATAACTTTTATCCCAATATGATATTACAGTGCCACTTTTTCTTATAGTGAATCCCGTGGAAATGTTCCATTGCATGGTATGCGTGCTCCAGCTGTAGCCAAGTGCAGTGCTACTAATAAAAGCGCCAGTATCTAATGCACCTGCCATCATGTCGTTAGCTTAGAATTTAATGCGTGCGCGTCCACACTGCGCTAAATACGATACGCCGGCCTTGATTCACTTCGCCGCTACATCATTCCACATTTTATGCCAGGAGTGTTTCCTTTTTGTCCGTTTAGTCGTTTTGTATTAGTGCTTAATCAATTTCTGTTTCATAAGCAATAACAAGTTGTGCAGAATTTAATTTTTTCTTCTTTTGTATTTACTTCGCTGCTGGCATTCACTATGCTTAAATTAAAGGCATTACTAAAACTATTTCGATACAATATCGAACCAAACTTGATTATTGTAATATTACTTATAATCGCTTTTAAATTCTGATTGAACTTCACAACAAAAGATGTAACAAAATTTATAGTTGTAACAATGAGTAAAGTTACACCATAAATACAGAATTTTGGGGTCGTGTGGGTCTTCGTGTGAAATGTGTGAACCCAACCGTATCGCAGATGTGCGTGCTCAACAACTTTGTAGCCCGCGGTGACTCGAGTGAAGGGTGCAATCATAATATGTATTATGCTCATGCCGTAATGGACGTTCATACACACAAACGAAACCGTCTTCAACTATTCGCATTTTAATGGCAACTTTAGCCAACGAGAAAAACTAGAGGAATATGCTGAACATTTTATTTTGGTGTCAAAAAATTTCATGCTTCAGTAACTGCGCACCCACTGTTCAAAAGAGCGGAGTGAAGCGATTGCGCTACAGGCACTTTTTTCTCATCCGTCCAATTACCGAAGTTAGTCTGGAACAACCCAGTTTGAAGGAGGTCACAAGCAGTGTTAAAAAGTTTATTAACGTGCTGAGATTTTTTGACATGATATAATAAATATGCGTTCGCTAACAGCTTTTTAATTGTAATAATTTTCGTCTGAACCAATAATTTCATAGGCATGGAATTTTTGAACGCATCTAAACCTACCAGTAAAAGCTATTCGAATACTGGCTGGTATTTATTCTAATGGCTATACAAATCGTGGCGTGGTGTATGTTTATTTTCGACTGGAAACTGGTTGGCAACGTCGTAACAGATTATTACCTGCATTTCGATTGTGCGTAGGAGTCCGGGCGCCATCGACGCCTTCGCAGTTTATAACCGTTGCGTCAGGCGGCTCAATTTACTTATCCATTGAGCTCGTTGAATTCTAAGTATTCATAGTGGGCTTTGTGACTTCATTAATGTACCTTTGTATAAAGAGTACCGTAGAATACGACTCCAGTTTATTTTTATTAATTTGTAAAGTAAATAAATAAAACGTTTGTAAATATTTATTTTTACACCTTTACTCTTAAGAGATCGGTTCTCTACCAGACAGCCTTTTTTTTGTAATTTTTCCTGATATTCATTCTCCTACTTTGGCTATTTAAATTTCTTTATTCCTGTTAAGGGATCTAATGACTAATAGTTTTTATTTTGAGCACAATACTTATTACCAGTATTATATAATTTTTCACGCTAACTACATTTGAACGTTCTCAGGTCGATGGCACAGGCGCACAGCAAAGTGTATAATAACTGCACTATGCTCTAATAGCAATTCCGATAATAACGTTTCATACAGGATATGATCCAATTCCTTATCTGTTCCTGTATTAGATACGCATACATTGTCATCAATTAATCGATTGTCGTCACGTGACCCGTCATCGAAAGAGGATCTATACATAGACTTTGCCTTTTGCTGCGTATCCTCACAAATACATCTCGGGTTCGTTGAACCCACGAAACCATGATGTTACATTTTCCCTCAGGTTGAATGACCTTTGATCGAGAGAAATTAATCAAGAATTCTAAAGCGAACCAGCTGGCTTTCATGGAACTGTTGTAACTAGAAAGAAAATGCTACCCCATATCAGTCTTCCTATAGAAATGTAACTTTGCTGATGAATAATACATGTGTGATATGTATAGTTCATATTCTCTACGGCGTGCTTATAATACAAAATAAAGCAGCTTTATTTTTTTCTATTTTGTTTGCTGTCAGAGTTGAGATTTATGACGGAGCAGTAAAATGCGACCTAATTTTGAACCGAAATGACGTATTGCTTTTATGTCGAATTCGTTAGTGTATAAAATATATATATATATAGTCGTCTACCGAATTTCTTTGATGGCCCGAAACAAAGGCTTTGCAAGATTGTTTACAGAGCGTGGCCCGTCGACACTGCTCTGGGCAGGTAAATATTTGATACTTATTAAATTTCATTTTGTGGTTCATTCGTCATTGTTTCTTAATACTTATGTAATATATCTTTATATACATAAATGTAGGTAAACGATGAATTAGGAAAAGCCCTATTTTAACAATCAGCTACTTATGATTTAAAAAGTTTCTTGTTTTTCGTGTCATTTTAAACGTGTATCCCTAACCTGTGTATACAGCGCGGATATTATGCTCTCTATCCTCCAGTTCAAACATTTGCACAGAGACGATTCATCTTGTATCCCGTCAGTGGCATTGTTGAAGGTAATGTTTCATAGGGGAGAGTTGGTACCTTCGTGTTGCAGCGGAATACGCCACAATTCTTCCTGTATCTATATACATAGTTTATTTTCCTGTTTTAGACCGTAAGAGTTATCAAACATCAGTTTATCATCAAAATCATAAAACTCATTGACATTTTGTTTCGTACAAACCGGTTCATGTGTGAAAATTCATGTGAAATTTAAATACACAACATGTGAAAATTAAATGCACAAATATTCGTCCCTTTAAATAGCAATAACAACCGAAGCCAGTGCACCTGTGGGCCAGCGCTGATATCTCTCTCTACCCACAGACCTACATATTGTTGCAACATTTTTATAAAAGAACGAGGTGAATTGAAGATTTTTTTCCAATGAGCCTGTTGCGGTAGACGTCCAGTGACCTGAGGTTTTAAATGCCACATATTGTCTACACACGTCCTTATATGAAATGCATAAAAGTATTGCTGATATTGTTGGACAAACAGTTCATGGACTAATAATAAACCCTGACGAATACTGAGAAAATAAAAATATGTAATGATATACACCCCTTGTTCATACCTCCCTATATTAGGCAGAACTTACGCTTTGGTGGCTAGATAAGTTTATATGCATACTTTACATAGCATTTATATACATACCTGAGTAAATGATTTTACATCCACTCACAAAACATCTGCTCGTGACACAAATAATTTTCCTTAGTTGGGAATCGAATCCACAACTTTCAGCTCGGCAACCAGATTTACTGAAACTAATGAACCAACGGGATATTAAAAACGTAATTAAAAATCTGACGAAATGTTTATGAATCAAAGCAAAATTATGTATCGACTAATGTATATCGATTAATCGTGATGACCGTACCTTGTCGGTTATGTAGAGGTAACTTTATTATAAAACAGACGTTCATAAAACGGTTTCTGTCAATATAGACGTAGTAGACGTAGGATTGTGTCGACGTGTGGTCGTGTGTTGTCACGTTGACCGACGACGTTCAACGTGCGCGGTGGGTCGTGTTACATGCGCTCGCCGGTCACTGCGCTAGTTGTCGTACCTCGTTGTATCATAATTGTAGCAATAATACCATCAATTGTATGCAACTGATATATTGTTTTTCATGATGATGTTAGTTGGTAAAGTTTCGGTACTTATTTTTTTTAGTTAATTCAAATTGAATTACTTATGAGTATATTCATTACGATGTGTGTACATGTAGCTCTGCTGGTGCTGTTTGTAATTATATCCCTTACGGACTAGGCAGAGAGTGCCATCATCAGCCTGTCTAAGTCCACCGTTAGACGTAGACTGGGGGATTTTCGTTCATAATCCCCTCGCTGAGCGGGTTGGAAACGCAGCCTACGATGCTGCCTGTAGGTGTCCAAGGCATATACCTAGTCGTGGCTAGGTAGAGTGGTTATCAAATTTGTGAAAACTACATACATACAAACACACACTCATCTTCAACAATTTAAATTTCGATAGGTTACGCTGATATTAAAGAAAGAGATCGTAATGAAACCTATTCTTGAAAAAGATAAGACAACAACAGATAATTGGAAGCTTCGTTCCTATCCTTGATCAATTTCAATTTATCGCACTAGAACCAATCAGCTTAGCGCTTAACGGTTGAAAATCACAACGCTGTACGATAGAAACGCGTCACACGTCCGAAAGCCGGTGGCGAGCTGCAGCTTTCCTCTAGTTACGGAATATCGAGATAAAATCGCGTTAAGTATATATAAACCCAGAAAGCTAGTTGAAACTGTTTATTTGCGAAACGTTAGCGAACTTCGTGAGCTACGCTTTTTATTTATTTGAATTTCATTTCGACTATTACCCATTCTGTTAACCGATTACATGACTAGTTTTACTTGCGCGAGCCGTTGATTGAACATTCGGATGATGTCATGTTTCCCAACTTTTGTGTACTTTTATGAGGGTTTGCTAAGTCTTATATTGATTTCTTTCTATTTGAGTTTACGTCATTATTATCATGATCAACTTGTATTAGTGTCCACTTCTTGATATAGGCGTTTCCTATCAACCACCTTTACGCCTTATCCTTCCTTGTAAAAAAACTTACAAAAAAATTGTATACACACCCATAAGCGATAAAATAAATCAATTTTACGTTGAACTTTCGAAAACAATTTCCCAATCCCACATGCAAATTGGAGATGAAATCTTGCGATTGCATTTTAGCCCAACCGTTTCGTCGTTACCAACGCCAACGCTCTATCGCGATCGTAATTTGTTTAGGGCTAATGAACACGACGGTCCGAACACGCGCGACCGTGCCTTGTAGCTGCATTCTGCGTTGCCTTTCGGAATGAGAGAGTTTCCGGATCGAAAATTACAATCTGGTAATATATTCCAGAATAAAAAAAAAATTAAAAATACCACCTATACCACGATGCATGCGTTACGACGTAAACATAAATGGTCAAGTGAAACGTAGAAGTGTACTATATTCCTTTGTCTACCTCTTCGGGGATGTATCCCCGATAAAAATACGTTTTCTTATGTTTTGTTTATTCCACACCAAAAACGTATCATAAAGGGCGAACTCATGCAAAGTGGCATACTCCACCAGTCTACCGCACTTCATTGCTGATGCTATGGTTAAATCATGATAGATGCTAAAACAACACTAGTTCATCGTTGGCGGACTCCTTAACATGTTGTTATAACTATAATTATATTGTAATAATCAAAAAATGTCACGGACACACACGACCGGCGGTAGGCCAATTAAAAGTTCTCATGTCATAGCAAAGAGACCTGTTTATACAAATTTATGCGCGCAATAATTACTACAGAGACATTTCGGTTTATAGTATCATAGGAATGAATGACTGACTGACTCATTTAGCGTTGACTCACACGTACCTACAACTTTCTAACGACATAAGGACACGTTGTGTGAACCTATATCCAAATGCACCAAGACGAAACGGAGTCGTTTTGTAACAATTTAAATAATATGTATATTATATACATTCCTGAAGGTATCGGAGACCACGCGAAACCCAGTTGCCGTATTCAGTTAAGTGAGGAAAATCTAGGCGTTTTTTTACCAATTTGATATTATCGTTTCATTCGTGTTGGAATTGCAAGGGAAGCCACCTAATCCCAAAGTAGGTACAATACAATACATGAGCCTAGAATATGTATATGTATTTTTTAACATGTACTTATTCAAATTCCTTTTCGGCCAGATCTTGTTAATCATATCGTATAAATATTCCTTTTTCTCGAATTAAATGCAAGCACTCACCTCAGTAGTCAGCTTCATTAACCATTAACCGGCCAGTACATAACCGTTAAGATTAACGCCGTGCAGTAATGGCATGAAACATTCAGTGATAGCTTAGTACCCTAAAATCGAGCCTCTCACTCCCAGGGGTCCTGGATTCAAATCCAGCACTCAACATTTTTAACAAAAAATGTGCGTCATAAAATAACACTAAAATGACATTTAAAAAGTATCCATGCTTAATTTAAGCGGAACTCTGTTCTGTTCGCCTTAATGGAAATATAAACTACGCGAATTCCGATTTCCTTAATTTTGTTTTACTTTTGGGTGGAAAATATCATGTTTCAATATTGAAATTACGAATCGCGTCCTTATTTTCTATTGCTATTGTAAACTTAACACATGCTCGTGATTAAGTTGACGCAAATGGTACATAAGTACAGCGTATATTTGCTTACATTGTTTGGGGCGTTAAATGAAAATAAGCCTCAACAGGAGCGACTCGTTCAAGATCAAGCCGCTGAAGAACTGTAACATTGGAAACATACTCGTACAATGCAAATATGTACATGCCTTTCAATAACTTCATATATTGAAATGGTCTGCAAGTTGCCATCAACAACAATTAAATAATTTTATTGTTACATGTTTATTTTTATGTTTGTTATGTTTACATATTATCGTTATTATTATTAGTGAGAAATGTTTATTTTTTTCCACAGGTAAGTTCTAGAAAGTTACCAGAGCGGTGCTGAATACGTAAGTCGATGTTTTACATTACATATAGAATAATTTATTTTGTATCGTACAAGTTTTTAAATAATTAAATTCAATTGAATGTAGGTATGTAGGTCATGAAGATTTGTGTGTATGTGCAACAGCATCTGTATAGTTGGATGGATGAAATTCTTAAATAAAGAACACAAACGAAAACTTTGCCGAATCGCTTACGTTGTCATACTGTACCTTTGCTAGATTCTGTCTATTCTATTCATAAACTGTACATGAAATATTTTTTTTTACCTACAATATTCTAATCTTCTATCGGATACATTTCGTAAAGTGCGCACAACAGCTCCATAATCAGGTTTCACCTGCTCCGTTCTACTATCGGACGTCTACACGTACGAAACGGTTTGCTTAATCGTTTCTGCTACAGACTGCGAAAGAGTGGAATTCGTTGCCGGATTTTATTTTCCCGATTCATATAACCTGGAATTATTCAAGACAAGAGTCAATAGGCACTTTCCAGGCAAGCGTGCTACATCTTAGGCTGCACCCCGCTTTCCATGAGGTGGGATAGGAGTCAAACGTAAGCTTCTTGCTAGATAAAATAAAATATAACCCGTTGTAGGAACCAGCGAACAGGTACTCAATAAAAATACAAGTAGCGTAATTCTCGATGACTGATCAACCACTAACCCCCTAGCGACTGCATCTACTCTGCAAGCTAATGTACTGAAACAGAAATAATTAGACTTTTAGAGAATTAAAGAAATAACTTAAAGAAATTTACTTATAGGTAGGTACTCCATAAGCATAATTATCTAAATTATGTCTCCTCTTACACTTTATTCAATTCTAGTTTTATACTTTATCGAGTTCTTTTCCCGAACGTCGCTACATTGAGAGTCTACATCGTCTAGTTGCTACCCGTAAGTCGTTTTTTGTATCTCAGTAATATTTTAAAACGATTGTTCAATTTTTATGTCGTCAGTACGTACGGATAAATTATTATTATTAAAATACCATAACGCCAGATGCCTTACGGGATAGATAGAGAACATGGATTGCCAAATAACTCTACAATTACCGACCTGCCGTGCTCTTTTCTTCTATATTGATCACTCGCTTTATGCGCACGCGCCGGTTTCGAACACATAAGTTTCGTTTACGAATAAAGAGAATTATATGTAGCACCTAATTATAACGCATCATTATTAAAGAGACAGAATGCGCCGGCGGTGACGCATACCGCACTGCGCGCACTCTTCGCATGGTAAAACGTAAATCTGTAGGTACCTACTGATAATAATGAATTATTAACGACGCTTAATCTGTACATGAAATAGTTTTTCAAAATTATTGATGCTTTGTACTATGCTGTCTACCTACATATTTTATTATTTTTGTTAGTTCTTTTATGACGCAAAAATTGATTTTAACTTTATTTAGCTTAGTTTTAGAATTGAATTTTGAATTTTTGATATAATTCACGCCCACTGTAAAGACATAACCCGTTGGTTTTTAGAAGTTAGTGAATGTGACTGTTGCGCCGCGTGTTGTGGGTTCGATTCTCACCCAGAATAAATATTTGTATGATGAGCACAAGTATTTGTTATGTTTCTGGGTGTAAAAAAATCTCTGTTAGTGTATATGTAGTAGATCAACCGACTGGTTCCCATAACACAAGCTCTCTTGATGCTGACTTAGAGATTAGAGACTGTATGCGGAGATCTGCCAAGATTTTATCATTATTATTATAGTTACATTGCAATGTAGCAATGTCCATTTACCTATGTATACTGTTTATAAGAACCATAAATTATTCACATTTATTCCACGTATAATTATTCCCCTTTTCTGTGGCATTGTATAATAATCGAATAAATTACTACCTCGGGTATGTACCCCTTAATATAAATAAGTTATTCCATACGTAGGTTTAGCTGCGTCAAGTCTAAAAGTCATAAATTTTCATCTCATTAATTCTTTGAAAAACGATTCCGATGAAGCAAATATGTATAAGCTATATATAATATGCAAGTTGTAATACAATATGATACTCAAACTATTGTGATTGTTGGTCCCGCGCTAGATTACGCTGTAGTTTCGCATGTCCAACGCCTTTATGAGTGTACTCTAATTTAATAAAATACAATGAGACATATAAAATTTTCTCATATTATTATGTACTTAAAAAATCTTCTTCAAATACCTTAATGGTTTTATTTCTAGGTGCTGAAAATAATCATGTAATATCCATGTTGGATATTTTTTCAATTTAAAAAAAAAGATAATGATATAAATAGGTGCAGTGTTAATATTTATGAAATAATAACTAAATGCACGACAATATAGTTCTAAAACAAAAACATCCAGCCAATATCTTGGATATTGGATATCTTGGCTTTAGATATTTTTTATTAGATCGAGTTTAAAAAAATGTTGAGAAGCACTGATATGAGACATGGCAACAAAGTAAACCAAACCGTTCCCTCGGTGACTTTAAAAAAGACCACACGCGCGTCTTATATATTCACTTTGATAATAAATTTATGGCGTTCTCTTGTATTGCGACACATTTTTCCAGGAACTGAGATGATACGGTGTGAAAACGAGACAAAATTTCTAGTTTCGACCATGTTTACAAAAGAAAAGACTTTTGACTCAAATATGCAAAAACTATCTTTATTGGATCTCCGTACGATCGGTTTATTAGAAAATATGAATTCAAAATAAATCATTAACTTTTTCGTTTCCTCGTTTTGGCAAGTGAATGTGAATAAAAACCAATGTCATACTCGTGAAGCCGAAGTGGCAACACAAAGACCAAAATTTCCGAAACAAATAAGCTGGGCGCTTCGCCGCGCGCCGCCGTCACGACTTTACGTTGAGCTGCCGCTCACAAACTTCGTTTAATCCCTCTGCGAATGTATGGTCGCGCTAATAATATCCAAACAGACGGCAGTTGGAACATTTTTTTAACCACCTACATTTTGAATGAAGAACGATTTTGTTAAGAAGAACAATGTATTTTTTTGTTTAGACATGTAGACGAACGGCAGATCAAAGAATGAGAACATACATATACAGTGCCAATATTAGCTGGTGTCTAGGAATACAGAGATATTATATTCGCCCATATTAACCAAATAGGTAAAGGCCAACAGTGAAGTCAGAAGTCACCGATTCTGGCGTACATGTATGAAGAGAATGATGAATGTAGAAAAAGGTGGATATGATAATAATAAGTAATATAGATATTTATTATTGTCATTTATTCATAATTTGTAACTGTTCTATTAAAATTTGATACATAGAAATCGGTTGTTTTTGTATTAACAGATGATAAAAAAACAATTGATAAGCGATCAAGCCTACTGATTATCTATGTTTTTACCCAATGCATGTCACATCATTCCTTCCCTACGTCAAGAGAACGTGACTTTAATCTCCGAAGCCATAACGTTACGATGTTTGATATTTTTCGTGGCTAATAATGTTGTATTGCTCAATGTGAAAGTACATACAAGTATCGATATTTATATATCAATATGTACTTAAACATATAATGTGCTACATTTTAAAACATAACACCGTCGCGAGAACGCGATGTGTGTGTATATTTTGATATTAAGGATCTTTGAGAAAAATCGACCATTAATAATGGATGTAGAAAGAGCGCGTTAGGTCTGCATGGATAAAGGTAACTGACAATCGATGCTCTATGTCTACTTCGAACGGACGACGACGACGACGGACGAATTATAAAAAAAATTAAGGCATATAATGCTATTCGTGATTGTAAAAGCTTATATCCTGTCCTTAGCTAAGGGAGATTAGTACAAACAAAAACTTACGCAAACAAATACTAAGAGTTGTTGGCATTTCCTTCATGTTAAATGATTTATATATCCTCTGTTTGTCGTATTCACCATTCGGAAATAGTAGTTGGTTTTTACGTTTTTATTTTATTTTTTCCTTGTTAGGTATCTTACAATTGGTCTCCTTTACCTTTAGCCACTGTTCTTTCATACAAGTGAATTTCAAATTGAATTTCGATACTGTGTATCTTTCCTTGCTAATATATATATGTATGTAATATCATATATTCGGTCGTATTTCAACAAGCGACACTTGTTATTATTACATTACTTTATTTCATCATTATTGTTATCATTTATGCAAATTCACCGAAACTAATTTTAAACCAGTCTGTTATCTGTGGTGTATACCTATAGTTTTGTAACCACAGACATTTGGAAGCGTTTATTAAGAAAATTTCAATTTATTACTCGTCAACTCCGAAATCTGTAGGACGGATAACTGGGGAAAAGTGGGGTACCTACTACATTCATCTGCCTACGCCGACTTTAATATGAAAAAGGGTTTTGAAATATATTAATCCGTCGTTCGAAATCTCGTATATCCTTGGAATAAAGTTGTATAATACAAAAACAAACTAATCTACTGTAAGTATGTATGTATACATGGCATGTATGTTTTATAGATTTATTCCATGAATGAACATTAAAAAATCGATTCAGTTATCAATCTCTCAATTCGGTTCACCTTATCATCTGGCAGCTACATTAACTCAACGGGCGAACTCAATTAGCCGAATCGTTCACGAGATCACTCGGCGGCCCATCGAAACGCGACGAGAACGTTCTGGAACGGTCCTAACTCATTGTTTATCCGCTCGCCAGTTGCTCACAATAGCTGCGTCTACACAAACACGATATTTATATTTATTTACAATTGCGAATGTTGATTGACGCTTTCTTGCACAACTGAACAATCGACGTCGGAGGATTATGCGGTAACGTTATCGTGTGTAATATAAGGATTTTTTTATTCTATAAAAATATATAAACTCTCAAGTTTAGCGAAACCATTGATAATAACCTTGTGTTTTATTTGCTTGTGTGATTAGATAACGTGCGTCGTTCGTAAAGCGATGAAAATATTCGGAGAAAATCTGCATAATTATGTATGTGTATTATAGTCGTTTAGATTAATAAATCTTCTTTTGTTTATATTTAACAACTTTTATGCGATTTTGTTGAGTTAGAATATTGAACAAATATTAATTCTGTTGTATCACAAACATGTTCCCGAGTGGTAAAACTACGAGACGTATTTACTGAAAACGAAGAGCTTTCTATTGTACCCTTTACCCAACCACTACACAACATTTTCTTTAGAGCAAATAAAATATTACGAAAAGATACATTTGTAAGTGAATATTAAAACCGATTCTAAAATAAGATTAGGTACACGACAACTTGTAACTGACAAAAATATTAATTGGCAGGACACCTTGAAAGTTTCAGAAATTTCTAATAATTTAAATTAGTTTATAGCTGGCGTAAATCTGGCACCCAAAGAAATAGAACCAATACATATTAGCTACACTCGACACGCAACGTATGAATATATGACATTAAAATACTTTTTTCCGCTGATTTAAAGATATCTGAACAAATTGTCATTTTGAGCAATGAGTTTAACATGTTCATGATGAACCTAATTTATATAGTTTTTTCTACATTTCGTGAAAACCTCTCTCTTGTAAAAATTTAAAGGTATTGTTTAAAAAAAACAAATATTGAAACTTTTCATTCCGTTACTCGGGCGAAAATGCTCAAATTTCAGGGATAATCAACACAGAGTGCAAAAGCCAATAAACGCGAGCGTCACCGTTTGTGAAAGCTTAATGAAACGAAGTAAAAGTTTTAGAGAAAATTCTGGTACCTAATATTTTTTTTTCATTCATTTCTGAACTTTTATGAACAAAAGTCTACCAATTAAAATTTTTGTTCAAACATTCGTACATATTTTGTGTATTCGTATACTTTGTCGTGTATATCGTGTGATCTATCTCAGCGATAGTCTGGTGGGTTAATTTTGAACATAACAGTTAGCTCATTCCGAGGTTCAAATCCCAGCACGCATCGCTGTTTTTTCAGAATTATATTCCTTTTTATATATATGAACTATCACCTAAATCATCCTAATACAATAAACAAGAACTGGTGAAATGTGGAAGCCCTGCACTACTCTGCCTGCCTTGGGGAAAACATAGACGTGATATTATATGATTAAAAACGTTGTGAGGAAATCGTCTTTCATACATATTTTTATATCTTTGTGTTAACTTTTAATTGATGTGTGTACAAATTGGAGAAAAATATTTAATATTACGTTAACAAGTTTCACATTTGTAACTGGTATCTTACACCGACATTAGCGTCGTGAAATGCGAGTGTTTGTTATTTGCGCCGGCGTATTATAATTTTCACTTGCGTATGTAGGTACGTCTCGGGTTGACGCGTTGGTTGCGCGCTCTCTTTGATAGATGTTACCTACAATTTAGCCTCGAAACCTAATTACGGTGTCACAATAATTTATGCTTGTGTTGGTATCCATTAGGAAGAGGTTTTCTAATGCGTTTTCACTATAACATTACTGTCTATCCACTTCGTCTCATTACCTTCTTATGCTTACTCCAAGATTCTATTCATAACAGATATTATGGAAATATATGAGTATGCGGTAGATTCTGATATTTGAATTGATTGAAAATGATTTTTTACATCATACTTATAAAATATTTTGAGTGTACGAAATGTATTAATTAATGGGTTAGTTTGATACAACAAAAGTAAATAATAACGAAAAACATAATCATATAATCTGACTGTGTTCAGACAGCGCCCTCAACGTAAAGCAAGCGATATGTCTCCATATTAATCCATTAGTGTCCTTCGACTGTATCGTAACTTAAGAATTTATGAGATGATGAGAGTTTCAATCGTTATCTACTAAATATTAAAATGTAAGATTAAAGTTTTTGTCTCATGAATATTCTTTTTTTTAAATTAAATATTATTTTATTATTTATTTTATTATCTAGTTATTGTTTTAGTTTCTCAAATATACACTGTTTCATATAAAATACATTATAAATGTAAGAATCAATATAATACAAATAATAACTCGGAGTTCAAAATACAAAGAAACATGTGTATCCCTAATAATTTGGCCACCCACTGTACATACTCGTATGTTCACGCCAAGTACCTTAGGGGTAGGTAGAGAGGGTCGATTACCAAATAAATCTGCAATTACGAACCTGCCCTGCTTCTTCCACATTTATCACTCAAACATGCACGCCGGTTTCAGAGGCTTCCTACGTCTACGACTTTTATGGTAAGATCTTTAGTCATATATTTCGAAGATAAATAACTTACACTTTATGAGAGATGAAATAATTAGTTTTTAGAATAATGATTTATTCATTGTTACATTGTTTAAATTTAAGTCGTTGTCGTTGTGCTCCAAATGTCATTAGATACAGAACGCGTGCTGTGCCAAACCGTGGCGATGGATTTCTTCTACATTAATAACACATTTAGTATTTTGTTCTTTGGGAAAACGACTCATACTAAATCTATATATACCTACAATTTACATACAGGATACTCTGTTGTTGTCTCTCTTGTTATGAAATTTAATATGCTGTGTCTTTTCTATCTTTCACATCTATTACCCCGTACCTCATGTATTTAACGTTTTACATTGTATCTTCTTTCACTGTGTTCATATTTTCTCACATTATATTAACAATGGAAAATATTTTGTTGTTGTATGTAGTGTTTTAGGAAGTGTTACCGTACCTATGCGTAAAGGGTTCATCGTTTCCTGAAAAACGCCAATTTTACACACGCGTCGGATTTTGTTTTTAGTCATACATATACATAATAGAATAGTAATATTGTAGCTACAGCTTCATGTGGTATCTCAGACGTCATCCCGCACTAAATATAGACATGTCAAAACTGTTTGTTGAGATTAGTCTTATCACGACACAGCGCGTCGTTGTTGTTCGCTCGGCGAAATGTTGTTATCCGACGATCACGATTCGCATGTCGATGTGTTGTAAGTTTTGATATCGGGGCACAGACGCGCTTTGGTGGCGGCCATTGATTTTGCAAATGATGCAACCTTTTTGTAATCTAGTTCACGTGTTCGAGTTGCGAGCGCGTGTGAGTGTGATATACGAATGGAAAGTGTAAAGTTATGGTTTTTTTTCATATCACCAAACCGGCCTTGTCGATAAAGTTTGACGACAACTAGCACCAGTTGCTTGAGATGTTCACCAAAATGTAAAAAATCTTTCTGAAAGATTATTTGTCATTAGTAGTACAGAGGGGTGTTCTCACAGCTCGTCGTCACGAGCAAAAGGCAAAAATAATATTAAGTAACAAAGTAATAGGTACTATTTGTCGTTGCCAACCCACTTAAAAACGCTCGCGCGCAAACAATTTTAATGATTTTAAAATTTCACCACGTCGCATTCCGCGTGTGTAACATATGTATTGTTGCCAAAATACCATTCGGATCATTACGTACGCTTTCTATCTGGTCCAACCATCTCCCACGGTCGGCTGGCATAGATCTTTTTAATAAATCATAATAGGTCTGCAATTATATTCACTGACACTGCATACCGGCCTTGTCTTTGAATGAATGATATATTTTTTATATATTATTAATGTACGCGATGTACAACGTGAAACAATATGATGTAAATCATAGCTCAATGTCTGTTTTATTTATTTCACATACTTCGGCTTTAGCAAGTACCTGCAGGATAAGAGTATGCAAATAGATGAAGTACAAGAAACTATTCCATAGTGGGACGTTAACGTAACTGGTAAAAGGTGGGAGTATACTACACACCTCTGCCTACCTTTTCGGGGATAACAGGCGTGATGTTACGTTACAAGAAAATGAACAGTGATTTTATCCATTTGGACTAATTCTTTTTATATAGTTATAAATAGTGTACTGGACTGATTAGTGGATACTGTATATAATGCAGTCGGTGAAATTAACACCATTATCATCTTCAACTTCCTTATTTTTCCATTGATCACTTACTTTAGAGAATATTATCAAGTAATAACTTGCATTTAAAATCAAACTCGGAATACTGTCATTAACTTTCCAGATAAAAAATTTAAGTCTTTATAAAAAAGCCTATTACAAATAAATGATAACTGAAATGATAAACATGCTTGGTGTAATGTAACTCCAGCTCCACAATAATTATAATAATTAGTTTATATTCTAACGTAAGTGATCATTCTAAAAAATGCATAAGTTCACCTATGGAGTTTCTTTCGCCGCTTCTTCTCCATAGCGAATCATTTTCCAAATCGGTGGTTGTTTCATTTTGATATAAAAAAAGTGTTCTAATGAACCAAATTTGAATAAATGACATTTAGATTTAAATTTGTCCTCATTACCAATTTACACATTACTAAGGCGAGGTGTTTCATGAAAATCTATAAAACATTCAATTATCTATGATATTGCAGTATGTCAACGACAATGTAGGTACATACGATAATTCAAAGGGCGGGTCAAACATCAAACAATACAGTAGGAGCTACTATGCATGCCAACTACAGGTGTGACCATCGTTCGCAACCGATAATACCTTTAGAATTTGCCGAAGTACATAAATAAAAAACTTAAAACGACTCATCACACAGTATTCAACCTGGTTATTAGTATGTATTGGAGCAGCAACTTGCGAGTTGTATTGTGGAAATTTCAGTATTACTACACAAAAAAGGTTGCAGCCAATCGAAAGCAAGCTTTCCCAAAGCGTATAAAACGGATATCGCAGAAAACGAGAACCACCGGCAAACATTTTATCAATGCTCTAGAAATTTCGAATCGAAAATATTTCGGCGCCGACGTCTAACCCACTTGTAACTGCTGTCGGGAATTAAATAGACATTAGTTAGTGTTCTCAATATTCATCTGCTAACGCATAAATATTTCTGAACTTTAAAATATATCTATGTTGTTTAAACGAAAGTAGATCTGCTCGACTTTCCGCTGAAACTACTTTTTTTCTTTTGAAGCTTAACGTTCAAAATTTATGTAGATATAAGATTTGTTATGACATACACATAAATAGCATCTTTTATTCGATTGGTTTGAGATTCGTTTTGAGTTCATGTTTATCTAGTATGTTTTCCATCTGTCGTGAAATCCCGGAACTGATAATAATCTACACAGAACTAAGACAAAATCTTAAGGTTTTATATTCTCAGATGTACATACCTATTATTTATCTTATGTTCTTTCAAGTTGCCGCAGTAAAAGTTTAATATTTGTCATTTGTAGTAGTAATACAGTATTGATTTTAAGAACTAAACAGATAATGCTTTGCAAACGTGAGCGGTCAAAGTTGACTTTAATTTCGACGATAAGTGAAAGGTTTTTTTTATTAAATATCATAACTTCGTGATTCGATTGAAAAATGAAAGAGACAAATGAATAGAAAGCAAAATTAGAATCATGTTACACAACTGTAGTCATCTGTAACGAGCGAAGAATATAAAGTTATATAATATGAGCGTAAGCATTATGGGGAATAAAGAGTATGCAACAGTACATAGCATTGAAAGTAGAGAGAAAAAATATATTTAAGCAATAATAATAAAGCATTGGTCATCGTTATCGGCACCATTCTCATCCCAAAGAACGTTCTAATACCCATTTCATTATACTTCACGGTTATGTTGCAAATTCTTTAAGCAAGAGATTAAAAAAAGCACAGCAGTAATAACTGTAATCGATTTTTAATAAATATTTACTAACCAAAGAGTTGAGAAATATTTTTAGAGACTGCACCACACAAAACAAAGATTCATCGTTTCAAAAGAAAGAAATAACATTTGGTCACGCTAGTTGCAAGTTGTTGTACAAATATTTCACAAAATCGCTAGTGGGCACGGTACAGCGTTCGACGAGCGCAAGCAATCGCATGGAGGAGTATACCAGAATCACTTCGAGTATCGGCAACCGACTTGCTAATACTATAATACCGTTATAAATTTCTCCAGTAACTGGATACACTCCGCATCTAGAATGCATCACATAAATAGCCTCTAATAAGCTGCCGGATCACCATAAGGGTTAAAATGATCGCTCGCGTCCATAAAAAGGAGAGTTTATCCAATAAAACGTGTACAAATTGTATTGACAATAAACAGAATTTCAGTGCGATGTAAAGCCGTTCGGGAGCGACGTGATTCGCGAATATGCGAGTGTTCGCGATACTGTATTGTATCGGGGTGCGTTTTGAGTTCATTATGGCGTCGGTGTCAACTGTTATGGTCGACAACAGCGAGACGAATGCCGTGCGTAAGCGCAGAATTCCATGTTAAAGTGGAATGCGTATCTATTACGGTAAGGTGGCGGAGATGCCAACAGAATGGAAAATGGACAACGGGATCTTTCACGAGCATTTGGTTTACTTACGCCCGCTAGGATAACTTGAAACGGTCAATATTATTTAAAGCGAGGAATGTGTTGACTTATTTCAACAGCAATCTCGTACATTCCATACAGTATTACCGCTGCACGAACTGAAGGTTCCGATCGAACTGTGAATATTAGTATGTATTTCTAATAATTTCTATTTATGCATTAAAAGATGATGCTCATATACTAATATCCATAAATACTAATAATACAATATTATAAAAGTTACCATCCACATAAGTGTTGTTGTAAACAGATTTGTAATCGATGTGTGATAATGTTCTAGTTGATTTCGACATTTACTCGCCGACGCAGATAATAAAATCTGTGCTAATTTTTTTTTAGCTACGTGAAATTCCGACGGTCAAATTAATTAAACGCACGATCACGATACCATGTGCCTCCTTTAAATCTCAGCCTCAGTCTGCATTCAAATACATAAATAATCTCGAACTGAATACCAGATTTCTAGGCCAACACACTAACAGCGTTGCAATTTTTTTTCAACTACGATTTTCCAATTTAACGTACGTTATTGAAGTAATAAACGATTCGATCCTATTATTTCACCTGTGACCTTAAATTAACTTAAATACAGTATCGATCATAACGAATCGTTTCGAATTATCCAAAGCGTCGGATTCGAAAACAAGCACGCATAAAAATTCAAAAGATGAATTGATGATGTTAAACATCCAAGGTAACAGAGACCCATCTATTTACTTATTTTCGTTGGATCATAATTGCAAATAAACTAAATAAATGACTTCATTAAATCCAAATCGCAATACTGCCGATGAGAGAAAGACGGAAAGAAAAGACGACTTGAACATTGACTATTTTGTCACCATTGTGAAATTTGTGCAAATTCTCTCACTGCCTCTCTCTTGTAATTCAAACTAAACAAACGAAAAAGTATCGAGCACGCCTGAGCCGATAAAGAAAAATGTATCTATGGAATCAAAGTTACGCTTAATCAATTTGCAAGGAGAATTACTCGGAGCCAGAGATAATCCGCTCCAGACGTGGCGGAATGCGTCGTATCGCTCGACTCTCGCCCTACGACTAGGGCTACTTCCAACTGTGCATCTCGTGTTTTAAGTTTGTACAATCCTACATACATTAACACACATAAATCAAGCCACTAAATAAGTGTTAGTTAAAGAAGTATATTTATATCACCAGCAAACAAACATCACCTTTTAATCCATACATTAAACACGTTATGCGGCAATGTGCTATAAAATCCCCGGTAATAAGGCTATAGAAAAATAAGTTAATAAACGATACCCACTTTTAGACCATTCATATTTTTAATTAATCCATATTTCATATACGTGCAATAAAACAAAAATCACTACAAATAATTAACATAGTCTAATTCGTGGACAGCCCTAACGACGGCCAAAGGAGGACTTTCGACAGTGGACACTCGCATCTTAAATATTTAGCGAGATGCATAAAAACTGCATCGGCGTCGACGCCATGTTGGATACCAGTATTTTTAGTTGGACCAGAATAGCCGATGTGCGCCGAGACCGACCCGCTGCATCACCTCCGTGGAGGAAGGATGTTCTTTAATTGTAAGCCGAGTCCGCGACGTTCGTTTTGGATCACCTTACGAGATAAATCGGAGTCGATGATTCGTTAGCACTCATCGCCGTGATGCTTAATGAGAGAATAAATTTGTTTTAATTTGTTTGTAGTAAGGTATTAAGGTAAATATTTGTTAATTCTAAGGCCGAACGGGAAAATTCTGTACTTATCGATGAAAAAAATCCGCTGTTTTAAATTTATATATGTTAGAAATTCGGTATCATAAATTCGATAATATTAATATAATTGAACAATTGCTACAACACGGTAATTTAAAATACATGCAATCATGTAATTTAATATTTTAACCTTGTTTCTAGCCTAGATTTTCCACTTGAAATTTTTAGTTGTGGCTCGGATTATGGATACCTTTCTCTGCCTCCATATTACATAAGTGATGTAATTTTATATGTAAAGCGAATGACTGAGTTGAATCTAGATTATTGTTTTAAATATCCTGGTATGATAACCTTCTCGTGGTCGAAATCTAAGTATAAAAATTATTAGATTTCGCATATACATATCAACAATGAACCCTCGATTATATCCTTACCGAATTAAACTTCATCGTCATATCGGTTGAATATTTACATTGTGCCCACAAAAATATTTGCCTATACAGATCATTTCCGTTATCTAGTTTGATAGCTTTTTCTTTACACCATTACCGTGCCCGAGCGCTCTATCGTACGATGGGTTCGGAGTTCGATGGCTTTCCGGCCAAAACGTTCGAATGATGAATTTAGGCGTTTTCAATCTGCGATGTTTACTGCTTTGTGTGCATGTACCTGAGTGTTCCCTATATGGGTATGTGTGTGTTCATGTTGCTCACGACGTGTTTTTGCCTAGGATTCTCGCTATGAAGTTTTTATTTTATATGCTCAAATATTGTTTATATATATTTACTGTAAAAAAAATTCTCAAGTTGTGCTTGAATATTACTCATGATCACATTTTTATCCTTCCGTCTGATCGTTGTTAGTCTCGATATATTACATCATAATTTATGTATGCTAGATAAGGAGCTGGCATTAAATTCATGGCCAATTTCATAAAGAATTTAATCC
>DWDU01000094.1:0-24953 GCA_018245575.1 Jemadia suekentonmiller | reverse complement strand
AGAACACTCCCACGTTTCACCAGTTACGTTTACGTCCCACTATGGAATAGGTGGTGAGCCTATTGCCATGCATCGGGAAAAAATATTAGAAAAAATATATAATTTTTTTAATTATCACTTGATGTAAAGATGAAGGTAAAATACCGAAAGATAACCAATGTAGAATAATCCATAACCGAAGTGGTCTATTATGGCCTTAATATTTATCACTGACTGTTGATATTGATGACAATGATTATGGTGCTGAATTCATATTCAATATTGGTTCTTCCCAAACGTGCTAATTATAAGCAGTGGCAAACTAATTGAGTGTGCTCAATATAATTTTGTTCGTGGCACACTTTGATCACGGGCCACGCACAATCGACGATTACACCGGGACACGTCGAAACGGTTCATCTCGTTACAAAACCGCTTGTCAATTATCGAATATTTCGACGTGAAATATTTATTTCGCTCGTACGGTCATTTAAGCGTGGCTCACATGGGGCGACTAGTAGAGCATATTTCGTAACTGAAAATAGCGTGTAACAACAGTTTTACAGGTGCGGGAATTGGCTGCACGCTATTTTGTTTGGATATCTGTCATAGATTCCTGCAATACTGACTGAAATTACAGACGACCATTCAAGCCCAACCGAGATCAGGGCGCGATGGCCCTAATTAGGGAAGACCTAAGACCAGCAACGAGCTAAGATAGGTTCATGATGATGATGACCATTCATAGAAGCTTACGCTCGCTGTGCCTTCTGTGCCTTCTGTGTAAATCTGATTTTCGAGTGAATTAAATTTTTAGTTCATAACAGATCTGCTATGAAGGTCCTATTTAAATATCTTAACTAAATCAACGTACCTCGTATAATGAGCAGTCTCCTCCTGCACACTTTGACCGCTTGCGTGCTCTTACAAGATAACACAATATATCCTATAATCCCCCAAGAAGTAGGCAGAGCAGTGTAGTACACTCTCACATATCACCAGTTATGTTTACGTCCCAATATGTAATAAGTGGTGAGCTTACTGTCATACACTGGGAACATTTCCAGATTTCGAGCCACAACTAGAAAATAGATATTAGAGAAACATTGTGCAGTAGTGTCCGATCTGGTATTTGAACCAGGGACCTCCCGATCAGCAGTCGCGTATGCAACCAACACGACTACTAACAAGGCCAACGAGAGCGTTTATGATTTATTATTATTACATCGCATGTCAGATCTTTTCACACACCTAGGTATCTCGAAGGTGAAATATTTTTTTCCTTGGAGACCTAACAAGCTTCTCCTATCTCTGCTTCATCCCTCTCTTCATACACGAGTCCCGACTGTGCATAGTTCTGATTCCGCGGTCGCGGTGTAACCCGAGCGCAACAGCGCATTCATCAAAGCAGTTAGTTACAAATGCGATTTCCAATGGAACATCGAAACATATACATATTAACAGTTGTAGAATTGTCTATCTGTTATTCATGGGAACTGCGATTACATCAGTCACGGCGATCGGTCCAGTTGTTGGTGATCCGGACAGCTGTACCGGGGATCGTGAGTTGGATTCTGAATTACTAATTATCCAAAGCAAATAATAATGCACGTTGAAAAGACAAAGATGAGTCCAAGAATTTGCTGTGTCCGGGTGCGGAAAAAGCCTGTAATTAGACATTTATACAATATAGTTCGTCAGTTGTCTGCATACCGGAGTAGAGGTTTTTTTTAAAGATTAAGCCGAACTATTTCTGCCTGCGCTATAAAGGACTTGGCGTGTTCGTACAATAACAAAAAAAAACCAACTTATTTAACACTTTTACTAATATCTAATTTCATCGCCAATTAACAGATGATTATAATTAATAAATGTTTAACTATAATAATTTCACCATTATTTCCGTACACGATCCATATGATAAATACGATATTACTCTATTCATATATGGATTCCTTATCAGCTACTAGAAATACTTAATAAAATTCCTCGCTGCAACAAGATTAAAATTGTTAACGCGCCAAATAGCATTGAAACCGTAATCGAACGGTGGAAAATGCAACTGTATCGAAGCAAGTAAGAGTGAAACTTTTGACTCTATCCGCGGAACTGCTAACGCTCCACGACAAATAAAAGTTACGCTACAAGCGTACAATACGGGCTCCAGACTCAATTTGCTTCACTTTGCACTTGTTCAGTTGAAAATTAACATTTACATATACCTAAACAATTATCGGCATTAGTTTAGATGAGACTGCATCGTGGGTCGAGTGGTCTTAGGTTCAAATGTCCGGTCGGGTGGTACTAATAGATTATTCTAACTAGAATTTCTAATTAACGTAAGTTTCTAACAATGGCTAGAAATCTGGATTTGTATCCGGTGTATGAAAATAGCCTCTCACATGCCGTGGTGAGACAAACTAATCTGTTGAAACGTGGTTGTATATAACAATCCTCTGTCTACCTTTTCAAGGATTACAGGGGCGATGGTACATTGTCGAATTATAAATAAATAAGCAAACAACCAGACAAGTCCCTCTATCTCTGATTAAAAAAAGCGCCTACATCGCTTGCCGTAATAAAATTTAAAAAAGTTTTTTAACTCGAGCGTTAATACGACAGTTTGAATAAAAAATTTGCACAACATATTTTTTCTCAACGCTTTAATGAAATAGCCAAGCAGGAATTCTACTAGATAACAGAAGCTACTGTAAAACTATTACGACTACTGACACACATTTTTCTCCTGAAGGGATGTAAGGTGCGTGATAATCACGCCAAATTATTTATATATAATATTATATATAAAAATGATTTTTTATCTTCACCCTTAGGGATATTGACATATTTGTCATTGATGTCAAGAAAAAGTAACGCTTAATTTGGAATAAAAAAAAATGATGATATCAGCTTCTCGTATCCAATGTCAAATGGTCAGCATCTCACTCTTCTACATCTGAAAATAAAGTGTATCTTATAATTGATTCCTTAAAGTCTTATCCACTCTACGCTTTACTTAGTATGACTCTAATATAATATTTATAATTTTGAACTAGGAACGAACAGATTGCTTTGCACACCGAAGACTAACCCTTTCCTACCCGTGACGGGTCTTTCCGTCCAATCTTGTGCTAGTCTTATGGGATGTTACGCGATGACTATGTTTTCAGACTCGAATAGTATGAAATAAATTAACGTACACTAATTTAATAGATAAGGTAATTTAAAGTCACATAATGATTATTGTAAAAACACTTCCGTGCAAGCAGCATTTTATTGGATCTTTAGAATCCGTTTGTGGCGATACGAAACAAAAGAAAACCGGAGTAGCGTCGTCACACGCGACACACCTAGATGCGACTAGAGACGACATGTTGCCAGGAGTTTCAATGAGATCTCAGCGGGTCGTGGCAGGCGGCGAGCGACGTGGCCGCTTGTCGTGCCAAAACACTCACTGGCACTGGAGCGTCGCTGATTTTTATCACATTCCATTGTTTGAGAGGAGGAAATTTTATCGAGTGACCCACTTCTGAATAAATTGGATTAACATACTCTTGTTAAGAATTTCGACTTCGAAAAGCTTATTCTTTAACTAGCTTACGAGGACAACGCGACAGCTTCGTTCCAAAGGGGGGATTATAAATTTGCTACATTTCTGCAATATGAAATGGCGTTTCGAATTTTATTTATTTTTTGAGGCGGCCCTAGCGAATTTTTCCGTAATGACCACATTGGCAATTTCGTAGTTGGCGAACGGAACGACGATATTGCGCTGAAATTACACTTTCTGTTCGTCACTTTAGGTTCGATTCTTGATTGATGCATATTTATAGGATGCATATTTAAAAGAAAATGTGAAGTAAAACTTAAAGAAAATAACTTCAGGCCTCTAATCCTTGAAGACGTAAGCAGGGGAGTGTAGTACAATTCCACGTTTGACCAGTTACGTTTATACGTCCCACTATAGTATAAGTGTTGAGCTTATTGCCATACACCGGGCACATTTTCTATCTAACGTAATAAAATCAATAAATAATTTTCAAATCTAACGTAATAAAAACTTTAGAGGAACAAACACTTATAAGAAATAAAAATATGAGCAAACGGAACTACCTGAGCTACTTACGAGGATTATATTCGAAAACCTCATAACCGGGTGTTTATTTGCCACTACCAAGGTCATTCATTCGTATTCGATACTGTACAAATCGGATACTATTGTCCTTTGCACCAAATAAATGCTC
Source organism: Jemadia suekentonmiller (assembly GCA_018245575.1). NCBI lineage: Eukaryota > Metazoa > Arthropoda > Insecta > Lepidoptera > Hesperiidae > Jemadia > Jemadia suekentonmiller. Next base: position 20,730 of record DWDU01000094.1, on the reverse strand, counting down.
TACCATTAGTACCTATAAACGCCTAAATAAAATAACCGTAAATAAATTCCGAATGTAGAGCATTAAAATACTAAATAGGAACAATAAATCCTAGGTGTCTTGAGAACACAAGGTCGAAGGAAGCGTTAACTGGGGAGAGATAAAAATCTTAGGGCTGTCAACAACGTTAAAGGGGAGCTTTTGAATGTCGCGATAGGAGGGCGGTCCGAAACTTTTATTTTATATTATTTTTTCATTTCATGACCTCGGTTAGCTCTTTACAGAACTACATATGATAATTTATTTGTTGAGAAAATTACATGCAATCATTATGATATAAAATAATTTTACATCATAATGACTGCATGTAATTTTCTTTAGTTTAATTAATTTAGTTAATTAATTTATTATTATTTATAACTTTTTTATTTCAGAGTTCTGTATACGTTTTAAATGTTGGTTTTAAACATTACTTGGTTTTAACAGGAGAGTTCGTTACAAATAAATACAATATTCTTAATTTACTATCAGATTAGATTGCAAATGATAGCCACAACGTACAGTTAATATATTATCAGCCGGTCGTAGTCCACTGCTGGACAGAGACCTTCCCTAATGAGTAACCTTTGTACTTTCATAGGGGTTGCCCCGTTGAGTTCCCCGTTGAGTATGCGGGTTGAACATCGCAGAGCACAGCTTCTCGCATCTCCTACGCTATATACAACGAAAAACCAAAAATAATTAACAAACGCAAAATTATGCATCATACAATAATTCTTGTTCTAATTTTTCTTGTAAATAATAAAAAATTCCCGCGCCAACCCTATATTTTAAAATGCAATAGAACGCAAGCAGACCGCATCTCACGAAACTCCCCATCGCATCCTCTGCATATAAAAACTGAGAAACGGATTTTGTTTATTTCACAGTGGTTTCTTAACAAAATGTACAAAGAATATTTCACTTCATCAATAAATAAATAGGTGCCTACATCAAAATCCATTTTTTATCACAAGATAAACGTAAACGTAACATCACGCCTGTAAACCGCGAAGAGGTTGGCAGAAGAATGAAGTACATTTCAACGTTACATTATTTTATTGCAAGTACACAATTAGAAGTCTCCTGAATCTGCCTGATAAGCAAACCTCTTATGGTGGAATCATATGGTTACCTCACAGATTGAGAAGAGTTAAGGCCAGCCATAGACTGCCGGCCACAAAAACTAAGTACCGATTGGTGTTCGCCTATCACACCGTTAATATCCAAATTGTTCCTAGTACCTGTCTCACTGGTAGATATAAAGTTATGCTTCCATTTTAAAAGTCTGAACGAACAATAGAATGTTCAAAATCGATCAAAATATTATCTTCGCACGTTTGAAGATTTGCAGTCTGCTTACACGGAAACATTGAAGCTCTATTAAATTTCATTTCCCAAACAAAGTTTGGTGCTCGATATTATCGGGAAGTTTTGACGGACCGGAAGTAATAAAATCGAACTTCCGAAGCGCCCACTACTGTACTGTTGAAAACTTATTGTTTGTTTTGAATTGATTCGAAAATTGATGTTACAAAGAATTTTATTTCAAGATTCATTGAAATTATTGTATAAACAGAACCATTATGTCATAGAAAAGGTTTGTTTATACGATATTGATAGATATTGATAGACAACACATTTTAACTCCGAGGGCACACTACTATAACGAATTCTCAAGTCATTAGAACAGATCCAAGGAGCGCTGTGCTTGTAAACCAGGCGATTGCATCCCTTTGTGAAGCTCTTTGGTCAGCCTGATTGGATATTCAAACGTGACTTATATTATGTACATTTTGTCGCAGTTGTAGCAATCCGTACGTACAGTGGATCTTCATAAGAAAACTTATAATATACCAGGAGGTATCTTAGTCTTATCAATAAGACGTTCCTCGAAACATCCAAAGAAAATAAGTTTGCTGTTAACCCATTGATCACACAAAACAAAACAACAACGAAAATGAAATTATATTCATACGTTAATCTATTACCATATACTCGTAAATATATCGAGACGTTACTTTCGATAAGTGAAATAATGGCCACGAACGAGGTTCAAATATTTTATTGCGAAACGAAATTTAAGAGGACAAACGAAAAATAAATATCTCCAAAATTGTTTATGCGAAAACATTTGAACTCCATTAAATTTCATTTTCACGACAAAGTGGAGATACTCAATAACAACCAAAAGTTTCCACCATAGCGCCCTGAGAGTGAACAAAACGATGAAAATATTTAGACGGAGTGTTTGGAGTTCGAAAATTGAAAACTACGTTTGGGACCATTGTTACGGATGCTAAAAATATTACAAGCATTTAAAAATATCGTGAACGAGGCATTGTTATCAGCATTCTTTAGTTCTATTCCCAAGCTGAATTGAACTTTGAACGATAACCCCTATACATAGACCTTACAGTAGGTACATTTACGACCACTACTGCCACCCGATGTCGATCTCCCTTAAGTATATCGCTGTTCATAAATAAATCATAGTCCTATCACTATCTCATTTCTGTTTTCATTACAATCATATTAACGCCAACTACATAACTATATGAAGTAGGTACCTCGCAGCATTAATTCACTCACTCATTCTGCACATTAATTTATGAATTGTTTCCGGAAATGTTATGAGTTCAACTGTTAATGTTATGAGTTTAACCTTAAATGATACGAGTTGAACCGTTATGCGATAAACTCATCAACCAGGGTAACACGTCTCGAATTAAATTTCACGCAATGTATTCGTAGCATGCGTTGAAATGTATAAAACTTAGCCCGTTATCAGCTTGTTTGACCACCTGGTTCGCGGGGATTTAGCAAATCTCGAACGACGCCTTATGGCTTTAACTGCCCATAAAAAACTGTTGCTTTTTAATTACATTATTTTTTTTTTCATAACTTATAATATAATGGTAACAAAAGTAAAATGTGTACAAATGAAATTTTTTTAAAACCAAAAACTTCTACATTTGTTATACGTAACATCACGCCTGTAATACCCCAAGAGGTAGGCAGAAAAGTGTAGTACACTCCCACGTTTCACCAGCTACGTTTACATCCCACAATGATGGTGTGCCTATTGACATACCGTGGGCAGATATCCAGACTCCGAGCCACGTCTAGAAAATCTACATTAGAAAAATTGCAATCAACGCGACAAACGAGGCAGTCTACATTTGATGTAATATAGTAAAATGTGTAGATTCTTTCAACGTTTTTCATAAATTTTCTGCTTGTTTATTGGCGCATTACTTGGAAATGACTGACTTTAAGGAAATTTACAACCATTTATCAAAGTCAAAGTCAACCTATTCTTTTAATGGAAGCGCAAACGAAACCACCGTTTACAACTACTTAATTGTTTTCCGAATATTATCAAGTTTCTTATAGGTAAAATAAGCGCTTGTATGATATTTCAAAGTGCACTAAAATAGAGTTTAAGTCAGCAACCCGAACGACTTAAGAATGGAACAGACCAGTCCGATCTCTAAATGATTTATCACAGAAGAAATGCATTTCTTGCATAACACCATCAGGTATATCCGCGATATAGAAATCTCCGATTCTTCACACGTAGTTCATAGAAGATTGCTGAGTTTAAGGCGCTGATCGCGGCGGCTGTGGCTCCGAAGATCGCGTATGCTCAGTCATCGATTCTGTTACAGCGCAATGTTTGTTACCGATGTTTGCCATTCGCGGCTCGAATTCAAAAGTGCCTGCGTGTTAGCTAGCACCAGTCGTAATTTCAAACAAACTCTGCTCTAGTTTCGATATATGTATGTATAAAAATGTATAGTAAGAGTTGAAAGTTGTATGGTAAGAGTTTAAGATAATGATAAATGTGGAAGAAACACGGTAGGACTGTGAGTATAGGGATATTTACATTGATATCCTCACGCCAGGCCCTTTGCGGGGTAAGGATATTTATTACTCCTTATTCTCTACCTACATCGTAGGACGTGGCATGTCGACATAATAACAATGATATAATTATGTTACGTTAATTATATATTTGTGTTTATTATTCACTAAGTTTTGTAAAGTGATAACTTCGTGCCGGCATCGATACCACAATGCTATCAGCGCATTAACTTTTATTTTACATTGTGTAACTTATTATCTGTCATTCACCATTATATTATGTTTATATACTTTGGAGATAAAAATAATAATAATAATAATTTTCATTTGGACAGTTACACCATTGCTTTGTAACCAACCGATAGATCACTTGTGCATCTGTTATCTAATATTGTGCGAAACTTCATAAGACTATCTCAAAAGCTATGTTCACATAGGTCACATTTGAAACTAGCTCGCATATACTAGCTTATGATGTCCGTGATGTGGATCTACTATCTGTAATATTTATACCAAAACATTAACATGTTTAGTATGTAATATCCTATTCAACTTAACCCATCAATGCAACAATATCAGGCAGAGCAGATAGCCTCGGGCCGGGGTCGATCTAATACCGCTAATTACTAAACCGTAGGTAGTCAGGTTAATTTCAATCTATTTGATTCACCCAAATGCAATCGAAGCGCTTAATAAATTCCTCTGTTGATGAGGGTGTGGGCCGTTTTCACACCGTCGCGTAAAGTCGTTTTACTGTGGATAACGTTATATATAACAGAATTGATAAACAAGCGTTTATATGTACCTACATCAATTGTAAGTTAAATTTAGGTCGTAATAATAATAAATATTTCACAAAATTTCGGGCACATATCCAGACTCCGAGCCACTATTAGAAAATCCAAATTAGAAAAATTTAATAGCGCCCGACCCGGGATTCAAACCCAGGACCTCTTGATCGGCAGTCGCGCTTGCAACCAACACGATCAATGAGGCAGTCTATTAAGTTATACCTACGTTGAAAGAAATTAATAATTGAATTAATACTTATCGCATAATTAATAACAGAATAATAAATATAATTGTTTATTGATGTATATTTAGTATGTTGTATTAAGTATTTTACATCGAACACAAACACATATATTTTTTCACATTATTTCTGTATTAAACGTCTTGCAGTAACAGAAAAGACCGATGTGCAGTAGTAGGACGTAAATAGAGAAGCAGGTAAAATCACACGACACAAATGGGTCACTCTCTACTCAAAAACACCGAATTACAATACGGTGTGAGTAGTCACGATACCAGTCTAAAAACCATTAGTTGTGCGCTCGTAATTTTGATGTCGACTTCCCCCTAAATGATTCCGAAGTCGTTAATATAGTTCGGAGTTTTCCTATTAACCCACACCTACATTCAATTAAAGGGAATACATTTAATTTGCTCCAATTTGAAAAGGAAATTTATTATCTGTCTGATCAATTCATATACTCACAATGACCGACTGTGATCTTTACTAATATATGATATAACAATTTAATAATTATCTTTTATTCACAACGTGTAAAATATGTATATATTTATTATAATGTAAACATTAATTCATTATTTTAATTATATACCAATTATAAATGCTTGTAAATAACAAGTGATTCAACAAGACAGAAACAAAATAAAATCGACCCAACATACTTAGCGATGTACCTATTTTCTTGTTTCACCTATTGAAAAACAAGGACGACACAAAAGATTTCGTACCGGTGAACGCTTTATTGGATCTACTTCAATTGTATAACGTTTAAGATATAGAGGTCTAAATTCCCTGCACATTGTCACTGCATAACAACGTTCAGTTCTAAAAACAAATATAAAGACACTTTCTGAGAGCGCGTTGTCCAAATTGAATTTGGTCGGACGAGTTGGACTAACGAACGGTCGGAGGAGGGTCGGCCGCTGTTTGAACTCCGTACGAACTCTTTCCCGTGCGGCGCAAGACTATTGCATTACCGGTGCATAGCGGAAAAAATAAATATATCGAACTGTTCCGTTCCGCAGCTTTACAATCGAAATTCGCTTTGGTCTCGTAGTACGTGTAGATTTGCAGAAAATATAAATTTGTAGCTGAATTAACTGTCTGTTTCTTGTTATTTATTTTGTCAATAAATTAAATATATTGAATCAATTTGAATTGAAATTATCTAATCGTAAACAGTGGGAGAACACTGGTGTTACACAAAATAGTCTGAACGCTAATATATTTACCTATGTCTGTCATAACAACATGAAAATGTTTTAATAATGAAATCGATACAATAATAATTTCGCACAATACCACATTATCCCGATAGTAATGGTAAGACGAGTTGGACGAACGAGTCACGGCCGGATTTTGAACTTGGTATCAACTCTTTTACGCGCGACGCAAAATAATTCATGGCGAGCGCAAAGCGAAAAAGATAAATAAATTTGAAAGTAACGTAACATCACGCCTGTAATCCCCGAAGAGGTAGGCAGAGGAGTGTAGAACACTCCCACGATTCACCAGTTACGTTTACATACCTACCAAATTTATTTTTTATGTATAATGAAGGTAGATCCAGTCGACCTCATGACAGAATATTAGGGTATCATAAGAGGCGACTAAACTCGTTCCTGGCAGATCGCGGTGTGACGTTCCGCCTAGGCACGGCCACCTGCTACCCTATTAGTGACATGGCCATGTACGTGATGTCACTAATAGTGTGGGTACAGAGTAGGCGATACGAAGAGCCGTGCTTTGCGATGCCCAATACGCATGCCCAGCATAGGGATTATGGGCAAAAATCCTTCATAGTCATACTGCGCATTGTTGTTACGTCGTAGTAACGGGTAGGTATTGCGAAGGTTTAATATCATTATCAGTTTCACGATAGATATGGCTACTAAATAATATAATGAACAGTAAATAAAACCACTATTAATTATATGTGACACACACACTTAACATCTGCCATGTCACGGATTATATACTTTTACCTAATTAAATTTTTCACTAAGTGCACGATGGCAATGCCAGACATCGGGCACAAATTCCTCCTTTGAAGTACTATAACAAATTTGTAGATGGAAAAACTTAACAGCCCTCGAGCACGGGAATTGAACCCAGCAACTCTTGTTCAGCAGTCGCGCTTGCAACCACTTTGTTGGTTGGCTGATTGCAAGGGCGACGCCACACGCGACGCCACACGCGACGCCACACGCGATGCCACACGCGACGTCATGTATACGCGACGCTAATACCTGACGCCGTTAAAACAGATAAAAGCCATAGTAAACTGTAAACAGCACGAATGAGATGATGATGAATTTCTTTATTTCTTATCAATAAACTTTAGTTTATCTTATTCCCAATTTATAAAAAAAACAGTATCCGACTCGTGAATTGAACCCAGGACTTCTCAATCAGCGGTCGCACTTGCAACCAACACGACCAACGAAGCGGGCAACGAGCAGAGGCAGTTAAATCAAATCGGCTACTATCATTGTTGTTCAGAAAATTGATCTTTATTTCAAGTGCTGATAACAGAGATTGCACTGAACACAATGACGTCCGTTCGCTCTAGCCCTGAACAGTTCCACAAACACACCTACATAGTCTCCTCGTGGTTGTTTTATCTGAGAACTGAATCCGCAACCACGCAAATTGTCAGTTCTGAACGATGATAAAGTTGTTAGCGCAAATAAAAGATAATGTCGTTTTGTGAAGGTACCGTGTTGTAACACGACGCCTCCTAAATACGACCTTCATTCAGTAGCCATTATCATATATAGACCGATTAATAGTAATAAAAATAATAATGTTCTATGACATCACACACATCCATCTGATCTCTAAGTAAGAATCAAAAAGCTTGTGTTACAATATTCAGTGAGTCGATAAACTACAAATATAATATACAAAGTGTATATAAATATACACTTATGTAGAAACCGTTTTTATTAAAAGTGTAAGTACAAGTATATTGTTGTATCTATTATTCGCTTTTCGTGAAAATAAAATGACATGTAAACGCTGCAGAATAGTTACTTCTGTAACGTAACATCACGCCTGTAATCCCCGAAGAGGTAGGCAGAGGAGTGTAGAACACTCCCACGTTTCACCAGTCAAGTAGTTCTGTAGTAGTTCCATATGAAACTACTAATATATATGTATATAGTTACGTCCGAAATGATCTTAATTGCAATGTCGATTTGTCGAAAAGAATAATTATTTTAGGTCTTATGTCATAAACACTAGGTTTTAATGTAGCAGAGGCATGGCAGGTCTCTAAAAAGAGAGTAAGCACTCGGTGCTCTTGGTCTACCCTGGAAGTGACTTGGCGTGAAGATATATATTTATTGCTATGATCATACTTCTTCGTTTATGTTATAGTTAACGTCTTCATTTTATTATATAAGTCTTCATACATTCATGAGTTTAAGTATTAAAATGTTTATACTCTGAATTAACATGTATTATTATAATTTCTTCAAATAATATTGCCTTCTAAAAAAGTGCTATTTGATTTTACAAGACCTAGTGCTTATGTCTGTGAATTTAAGTAGTGTAATATATATACTACATAATAATATGTAAGAAATAAGTCAAGTCAATAGCTGATCAAACACAGTTTGCTCTGAGAATCAAATTGAACTTTTCATTGCCATTCAAAAATAAATATTCTCAATTATTAATGATTTCTCAATTTAACATAAATTAAAATGACACGAATTTTATACGCATCTTTGCTTTCAATACAACGTAAGTCGTGTGAATATATTAATTACTTGGAACGTCTATGAAATGGACTGGTCGCTATTCCCATGTTGAAGTTTTTATATATTTTATATTCCCGATGTGTGTATGACAACACTGTTACAGTGTTTGACATTTTGTCAAACAAAACCGCAAATGGTTTTCTGACGATGTGCTTTTTGTAGGTAGAATTTCATGATTCTTCAATTTGATACCTGATCAACAGATACATATGTTGAATGATACAGCCGTGCTAGGCATACACGATAAGTATTATCATTAGTGAAGAAATTAATGTGATTTAAAAAGTTATTGAAGGCACGGACCTGGTTCGATAAAGTTAGTTTGATAAGTTCGTGAAGCTGGGTACTTATAATTCTCGAGTTTTATGTCCAAAATGACGACTTCCTCCGAGGATGTATTGCTGAGTGTAGGGCACGTGAGGTACAAGAAGGGCGACGGTACACTGTATGTAATGAATCAACGGCTCGCATGGATGATGGAGAACAGAGACACTGTTGCCGTGTCTCATAAATACGCTGATATTAAAAGTAAGTAACTGATTCAGTTGTTATATTAATTGGAAATCGTAGAATTATTATAGATAGCATCATTACAACTGAGTGGCAGAGTTCATTGTATGTCCTTGAATAAAATATCTCTGCTAAGGTCATGGGAGTGATTTGGTTTGACATTGCCCCTTGCATTTAAAGTAAATATCAAAACAGAATGTAAATGGAACACTTTAAATTCTTCTTATGGCTAATTTTAATTATGATAAAGACTGAAGGACCAAAGTGAGATGAGTAATATATAGTAATATAACATTTAGGTATCTGGTTGATTACTAATTGGTTATAATTCATTACATATATATTTCACGTATTTTTTAAGCATATACATGAAGTAAAAAATAGACATGAATTTGACTGTTACCACTGTAGAGATATTTTATCCATCTATGCACAATCAAAATAAAGAATGAACTATTAATAAATAAATCATTAGTGGAAATAATGTAATCTATGTAGATAAAAGTTTATTAGAGGCATACATTAAGACAATAATACGGTAATATTATTGAGTATAATTGTGAGAAATAAGGTTACATTAATAACAAACCGCTAGTAGAAATAAGTTATAGTGTGATCATGGAAACTATGGTACAAGTGTACATTAGAGGTCACTATCTTAGCTCTCAAGAGTAGCAGACTAGATGGACACTAATCCTAACAGTACTTATACTAATATGTACGAGTACTTCTAGGCCTACTAATACTAACAATCCCTGTTTCTTCAGTAATCATCACCATTATCAGCCTATAGCGATCCACTATTTGAGCCTTCCCTGAGGTGTTATGCTTATAATTGCCACTCTAGGCAGGTGGGTTGGGGGTAGCAGGGCACACCTCGTTGTACCACCTGCACTGCTGCCGATTTGTGGATAAGGATTTTAGCTGGATCTATGCAGACTGTGAGATACCGCAACCTGTCAGTGCTAGGATCAGTTGCCTTTTACAACACAGTATATTCTGATATGAGGTCGGTAAATGTATTCTTATTCAACTCTGACATGGATAAGTAATATTATCAAGTTAATACTAACTGATGATCTTTTTTATATGTAATAGGAATTGGCATAACTTCCAATGACAGTTCTATTCTCACAGTCCTGTTAGAAGTTGATTAAGGATGCTTATGGGCAGCATTAACAACTTATAAATGATGTATGCTTCTTTGCAACTCTCTTCACTTATTAAAAATATCTTGAAGGTTCACAAGACTGCACACTGACATGTATGAGTTTTCCTATTTTCACTGTAATTATTATTGATTAATTATTATCTTATTTTCAATGTGAGCAACGGTAATGCTATCAATGTCTAAGTATGATTCCTTATTTCTGTAAGCTAATTTTAAGTTGAATTCAAGTTCAAAGCATAGGCCAGGTTAATATTCACTTTGTCATTTGCCTTGAATAGATCACATGAAGAAGTATTAATTATTGCCTCTAGTAACTTTAACATACTTTTCTTTAATACCATTAAGTATTATAAAGTTATAATGTGTTGTCAATGTGTTTCTCAATCTGTATATGGTTCTCCCAAGTTAATTGACTATAACATTCTTAGTAATATAGTAAGAAAAGTATATGTTAGTCAAGATTAGGGGTAGTATTAAACTGACAAATGTTAATGCAGTTACTTAAGCAATGTACTTCCAAGTTACAAAGAAAAAAGAGATAGTAGCAGCTACTACTTACTTATAATTAGTGTCATCCCAGTAAATATAACATTAATAAGAGCAGTAAGTGTTTTAAGCGTAATATAATTGTTTTTGGAAAAGTCAGACTCGAGGGGAATGGGGTGTCTTATTGTATTATTCCATAAGTTGTTTGAGAGTGGTATATACTGGAATAAGAGCAGTAGAGAAACTAAGATATATATGTATTTAGTGTCAGCTAATATGTTCCTGTTAATTTGAGATATAGAGGAGGAATGCCCATTGAGACTGTTTATATATACATACATGTTTTCACTCCAAGACCCTCACATGGAAGGCAGAGAGCACTGAGTGCCAAAAAACTCTCAGTACAAACCTGCCACACTTCAACATTTATCACTCTCCATCTCACCAATTTCGGAGAATATACTATTATACTATTCAATTTTTTCTGTGGGTTTTTTACGGGGATGTTATGTATATGAAATTACAGATCTGAATTTGGATACAGATATATGAATAATATTGATTTCAGATATGGTTGGTCACAGATATGGGCTTATTTCGAATTATCTGTGGGTTTAAATAGTTTCAGTTACGGATATTAGATTTTGAAACCATTGTAATAGTAAAATTCGAATAAATAAAGATTGGGCTATATTTTTACATATTACTTGGTTATCATTCATATAAGACTCAGCCCCTATGTGAAATTATTTTAAACCTTAATGTCAAATTCAGTCACATTTCAAATTTTATTGCGGATATCCATTAGTTTCAATTACAACCGTAATTCAATAAACTACTTTAGAATGTCTACAGGGTTGCTTATCACTCACACAGTAAAAGTAATGCTATTCTGCCTACATGTAATATTGCATTGCTCAACCATCCTGTGATCTTAATGAATGCTAAATAATTTTTTAACAGTCATTACCTTGATATTCATGGTTGCCTTGTATTATGTAGTATATACTATTTTCATTTGTTTATTTTAAAATTCCAGCACAAAAAATATCACCTGCTGGCAAACCCAAAGTGCAGCTTCAAGTAGTCTTACATGACGGTACATGTTCCACATTTCACTTTGTGAATTCGGCGGGGCCCGATGCCCAGGCCAAGGATAGAGATCAAGTGAAGTCGCTTCTCCAAAACTTGCTTCCCAAGTTCAAGAGGCAGATAGATGGTGAATTGGAGATGAAGTCAAGGTATATATTGTGTCAGTAATATAATTAATCACAGGAATGTATTGCCATGCCTTGCAGAAATTCAAGGCATGCCTGTACTTGTACCTTGGTTCATTGTTTATTTTACAATAAAAAATGTGATAATTAACCTTTTATGCTTCATGTGAAAATACTGTAAATGGTTCATAACGATATGTTAGTAGCATATATTAACTATATGGATTCAGTGGTAAAGCAATATTTAAAATTAATCGATTTTTGAAGAAAATACGGTCTTGGATGAATTGGTTTTCTTAATAAATATATTTCTGCAAATATACAATTTACCACAGAGATTTTTTAATTAATATTTTTATATTTTTCACAGATTGCTATCTCTCCATCCAACTCTAAAGCATTTATATGAGGATCTAGTGATATCTAAAGTTATTAATAGTGAGGAATACTGGAATACACCTACATTGAAACATTATACTGAGTCCACTAACATAAAACAGGAAGCTGGTGAGCATGTAACAAAGCCATTTTGTTCTTAATAACACATATTATTTTTTATTCATATTGATATTGTCATAGAGACCAATATTCATTGATTTGCTATTGACAGTTCTTCATTTCATCTCACAACATTTCACTGAAACATACATACATAGTGGGTACATTTGTTATGGTTTGCTCATAAAATTCATGTGTTTCTAAGTATGTGTTCACAAGTTCATCCTTAACCATCTGCATGAGTGCACTAGCGACACTTATACCATTCATAATATTTTTAGTTTTCATTTATACTGTAGGGTTATTTTGTACTATGTGTGGACAGTTCTGGCCCGCCACTGAGCACTTAAGATAAACTGATAACATTGCCATCTAGTTCCTAGTTTATATGTGTAGAACACTTATATGAATATTATTATTTCGTTAGTTCATAGATGTCGCTGTTACTTATTAATAAAAGTCATAGATGTTTATTACGTGATTGAGTTCTAAAAGGAGATTCCTGTATTTTCCGCCCCGGCACTCTTCCCCTCTCTTGTTGGGCGGAGTCGGAGGTTCTACATCTTATGATGTTGTATAAAGATCACAGGGAATATAATTTTTTTTAATGTATATAAGAACTGCAACTGCCTCGATGGTCGTGTTGGTTGCAAGCGCGACTGCCGATTGATCCTGAATCTTGGATGTCCTGAGGTGAAATCCCAGGTCGGGCACTGTTGGATTTTCTAACCTTGATTTTCTAGTAGTGGCTCGGAGTCTGGAGATGTGCCATCCTTCCCATCATCATTCCAGTCGTGTCTGAGGATCGTGACTACCAAGCGGTCCTGGAAGTAAGGGCTTTCTGGGCACTTCTACATTGGGCTATGTGTATAGCTCTTTGAGTCCCACTGCCAATGATTCCTAATGTAGTGTCTAACCACCAGAGAGGGGCTCTACCTCTAGGTCTTTTACTTTGTACTTGTCCCACTACTATGGCTTTTTCAAGGATTTTTTTTACTATGGCTATTTTTACAATTAGCGTCATTGAAAGTTTAGAATTACCTCACTTGTACCTCACACTTGTAATTCACATTGGACTAGTTTTGTGGTACAAGGTTAAAGTCTAGTCTTCAAAACTGCATCCATTGAATCAGTGTTTCCATGTATAGGATGTAGTGGCTGAAGAATTTGAACACATAATGGAGCTGCTAACTTGGTCTCGGCTAGGCAAGTTGCCTGCTGGAAAAAAGGAACTTGTACAACTTGTGGCTGCATTGGCGTTTACACCTGATGATTGGCATCCAGAAGATCCTGAATATGTGGATCGGATTATCCAGTGCTCGCAACATGTATTGCCATTATTTTCTGTAAGTGATTTTATTACACTTGCTCATGAATATAGCTATTGAGTGTGATATTGAAGTTATCAATATTACATTTTTGCTATTTTAAACTTCTTACTTCCATATTTTGTATGCCCAATTTAGGTTATAGTAATTATTTAGTTTGTTTCTAATTCCTTTTTCAAAAAAAATCAACTTAAAGCTTAATATATAGATTTCACAGCTTTAATACATAAATTGTTAATGTTGTCATTTATACATAAAATATTTATCTTTGAAACAGACACAGGTGGACTCTAACCAATTTATCAATTTCTTCTGTGATCATGTTCTCAAACGTTGGGATGATATTGCCACATCTGAAGGAGGCACTGATTCAAAACTAGAGTTGTTGAAATTATTTGCGGAAATGACAGAATTTTCAGGAGATATTGAGAACACTCCGGAAAAGATTAACATTGTATATGATGTATTGATGGTATGTAATTTTTTTATTTTCTTATAAAATACTTTTAAAATCTATTTGTGACCACAATTTGATAATGGAATTATTAGGTCTTTACATAATATTATTTTTTAACTTGGAATATTGTAAACATAGCTGGTGAAACATGGGAATGTATTACACTCCTCTGCCTACCTCTTTGGGGATTACAGGCGTGATGTTATGTTGTAGATAATGAAGAGAGTGATGAATGTAGAAAAAGCGTGACATGTCTGTAAGGATAGAGATAGTTGACACTTGGTGGTCCCTGCCAACCCCGTAAGGGACTTGACAGGGAGATATGTATGTATGTATCTTTGTTTTATAGAAATATTTACCAGAAGCACCTGTCGATGCTGTAGATGAACCAGGGGAGAAAAAGGAAAATGTAGAAGAAAAAACACAGGAGACAAAACGTTCAAAATCTGTACCATCATTACAGTTTTCTCATGTGGAATGTGCATTATTTTCTTTGCACTCTCTTTGCCGGAAAGCACCCGATGCTCTCAGTGTTGATGCTACACGACTTAAGGCTCTTCGTTTACGTCTGCAATATACAGCTCGACTTACTCAGGGCTACATCAAAAAACTTAAAGAAGTTACAAAGGTATCAAAATCTTATCTGTTATTGAAAACTGAATGAACTTCACAGTAAAAGTTAGTCAGTGATTTCAGTGAGAGGGGTGTAATCATTTGTGGGCTGTAATTGCATGGTATCAACTTAACTCTTATATGTTTTGATGGCAAGTATTTATTGATATGAAATGTTTTATGTCTAGAGCCCCAGTATTTTTTAAATCAATATGATCACGATTAATTTTATAGGATTCTTAACCGAACAGATTGTAATACCAAGATTCATTGTAATAACAATCAATGAGACAATCAATCCACTTAACTATGGTGGTAATAGAGATGTCCTGGGTTCAATTCCAGGTTGGGTACTATTGGAGTTTTCTGACTTAGGAATTTTAGTAAAAAAATTTGTAGTCACTTGGAGTAGATATGTGCCTGGGGCATGAAGATAGGCTCATAATTAATTCCATGGTGGGTCAAAAACATTTGTTCAAAACATAGGATCAGTCTTTGGGATTACACATGAGATGTTACTTATTTTAATACACTATTAATTCACTTATACATAAATTAAATTCTGAATATGTAATTCTTCAGCCAGTCCAAAGTATGGTTAAAAGAACAATGGTCTTCATTTTTCTTTTCCTAACCAAGATTTAATAAGTAGCTTTTTTATAATGAATGTTCTATCAATATATCATATAATAATTAATATTTCAGAGCGAGAAAGCTGATGATAATTCTGAAGATAAGAAATTGAAGATTGTTGCTTTAAAAACAACTTCTAATATCAATAGCCTTATTCGAGATATATTTCGTACACCTCCCAGTTTTAAGAGCAAAGTGCAGCTATCTTTTCAAACTAAGATAAAAGAGAGAGAAGTGGGTACTAAAATATAATTCTATTGAAGCGCCATTAAATGAGTAGTCCTATTTATATTTTAATATACATCATTTTCTTCCCCAGGATAAGGAACTCATAATATCAGACGAAACAGAAAAACAATCCCCTGGACAAAAGCGGCATCGACCCATTACTTTTGATAATGGAGAACAAAAGTCAACTACCGAAAAAAGATCGCGCAGTGGCGATAGAAATTTGAAAATGTATATACCACCTTCAGGAAAATACAGCTCTAGATTGAATAATGAGCGGTTCTCTGAATCCAGCTCAGGAAGAGGTAGAGGTGGATATGGCAGGCGTAACTTTCGCTATAGTGGTGCACCTTATAGAAGGCGGAGCAATTATTAACTCTGCTTTTGACAAAAAATAAATGACAAATATAAGTAACTGAATGACTGCCAATAATTGGTGATATGCACTACAGTATTTAAAAATACATAATTTAAATATTAATTGGGGATAAAAGATAAATATAGAGAGTTATTATCTAAAGTATAAAACTTCGATTTTAACGATTTTTGATGGTTGAAAAAAATTAGAACCTGACAATGATAACCATCTATCTAGTTTCGGTATTTTTATAAGGCGAATGAATTTTCAATGCTTTTGTTTTACCACTACAAAATCGACTTTTGGAAAACATCTCTTCCTGCGTTGTGTCATATTTTGAGGGTTGCTCAGGTTGTTTTCTAGGTTCCTGATACTGAAATATTGTATATTTTGCATTGGGTATGTTTAGGTATCGAACATCGGATCAACAGAGCGCAGAATATTCGCAACCAGCATTACGTATTATACAAGATCACGACTTAGACGTAAGTAGATTTACAGGTATCTGGGGTTCTAATTTAACCGAAGAAGGCATCAAATGTTCTATGTTCTGTTTTCTTCAACTGTGACATCACTCCATCATTTCATATGTAAGTATTGCCTTACCATTTTATTTCCAGTAGGTCGCGTTCACAGTAGCCGCAAGGAATGACATAAATTATAAATTGCATGTTTTACACAGTAAGTATGTAGTGAAATAATATAAAATAAGTGTATTTTCTACTTTCCAGATAACTCGAAAATTGCAGATTGTTTGATTTAATTGTTTCAGAAATTCGGGGGTTTCTTTGACATTACAAAGATACACCGCCGTGAGGATTATATTTCAGAGGATGTATTTTACTTCGTAAATTAATAAACCATTTCAATACTACGTACGTTTTTTATTGAATGCGTCAATATATTCAATAGTGAATGGCGAAAAGCTAAATTTATGTGTGTACTATCATGTCATTGTGTGGGAAAAAAACAGGTTTTGGAGTTATTGAAAATACAATATATTTTCTTAACATGTATTATTGCATAATATATAAAAATCATATTATTAAAGATTAGCCTATAGTAACAGTTTTCATCTCATGTTATCAATAACGTTACACATGATGCGGTCCAGTTCATAGCAAACATCACCATTGGTGTTATCATGTGGGTTGCATTCAATCTGCTCAAGAATCTCAGCTGGTACTTTAAAATTGGTCTCTATTTCATTCTGATCTGGCAAACTCTGAAGGGCATTTTGTAAAATGTCTTGCACCTTGTCCAGGTGCTTTTGGAAGCTGTAAGTTAAATATTCGTTAGTAATATATCTTTTATAAATTATTTTACATTACATTGGTGCTGTTATTGTGTCTACTCATTGCAGTGGTTTTCCATATTTTCTTAAACTGAACAATTATGTTTACAACTATATATTTACATTTTTATATAAGTGTAAGTTTTACTGGCAACTGGCTTAAAATTTTCATAACCAACTCTAAAGTTTTTTTACTGGTTTTTTTTCATTAGTCTCTTAATGAAATCTTGAAATAGCATAGCCTGCTTTGTGGCAGATATTGTTATCTAAGTGTGGGTTGGCAGATTTCACATATCTCTGTAATTATTATAGAGGACTAATGTGTAGTTTCCTCACAATATTTTCTGCTATCATTGTAGAAATTGATATTAGAGACATGGTATGGTACATTGAAAATTAAACCTCATGCAACTTGTTCCTCTGTCTTTTGTTAGAAAATACCACTGTCTAAATTAGAAGCCTTTAATGTAAAAATATATTTAAAAAATGTTACAAATACTGAGACGGAATGTAATTTTATGAGAATTTATAAATTTACCGCATAGCAGTTTCTACTCGTTGGCGTTTCTGCAACTCCATCATAACTCTTAAAGTCTCTCGTGCTTGATGCGGCCTGAACTCGTTTAATAAGTGGTGTATGTGGATGAATAACAAACTGAGATCTTCAACTTTCTCGGCCCTTTTTGATGAATCAGGGCAATGTACTAATAAATCTAACAGATCTAAGAAATTAACCAATAGTGAGTGATTTAATTTTTTCAATTCTCTTCTTCGTTCAAAATGCATAGGATATAATCTTCGAAACCCCTGAAAATAACATTTCATATTTAATATGGATGTGAGCCGCTGACACTCATTAACAGTTGGTCAATGTATATGTATAGTAATTATAGGAGACTGGCTTGTGTTGGGTGTACACACGACAGCCGGTATCGGGTGGTACTGGGTTCAATTACCGGGTCAGACACTTAGATTTTTTGTAATTTAAATTTTCTAGTAGTGGCTTGGAGTCTGGAAAAGTATCTGGTATATTGCAATAGGTTCACCACCTATTCCATAGTAGGATGTAAACATAACTCCAGGAACATGGCAATTAATTATGTTGCTCTTGCTCTGCATACCTCTTCAGGCATAACAAGTGTGAAGATATGTTTATTATTAGAGTGGAAGATAATTACAGTCCCAAGACAGAAATATCTAAAAAACTACTCTATTTATGAGAGTCAGTATTGTCTCTAAGAGAACTGCTGGTTTAATTTTTATTATACAACTGTTATATCAGAATCAAAATTTAAAGTCTCATTGGTTGAACAATTGCAAGCACGTCTACTGATCAAGTCCTGTTTTGAGCTGGGTAAAGAATTACTAGGTCTTTCTAGCTTGGAATACGCAGTAGTTGCATGGAGTCTGTATTAGTGCCTGAATATATGGCAAAGGGCTACCTCCTGTACCATGGTGCATTGTATTACAATACTAGTAAATCGTGAAGTGTACTACACTCCTCTGCCTTCCTTTAAGATAATACAGTTGTAATTTTATGGCGCGTTATATTTTAAAATTCAGAGCATGACTAATTCATCCCTGTATTCATTACAACATTCCATCCTGGATATGATTTCTTACCTGACTTTCTAAAGACCTGATTATTGTATCATCAGCATTAAAAGGGTGTCCAAACATTGAATATGAATCATGTATCGGACGAGGTGGTAACGGAGCTTTGTTTCTTCGTACATTTTCATCGGTATAAAAGTTTATATATTGCATAGGAGGTAGCGGCAGCGAACTAACTTGTGCTGTTTCCGAAGACATTTTAAAATATAAATACGTTTAAATATAAAGAATTAATAGACCTTAAAAATCAAATACTTTTACACTGAGAAATCATAAAAACAATTACAGGTTAAATATGTCAATATTGACAGTGGTTGGTACCAGAAACTCAAAAACTAAAAATCATAAAAAAAAATTCACAACATACGTCAGCATCAACATTTCATACATTCAGCCAGAATAAAATTAACTTTTGTTGTATAACGTAATCTATTTGATATAAAACTTAACATCACGCCTGTTTTCCCCGAAGAAGTAGGCAGAGAAATGAAGACCATTCCCACGTTTCACCAGTTACGTTTACGTCCCACTATGGAATAGGTGGTAAGCCTATTGCCATGTATCGGGCACATATCCAGACTCCGAGCCACTACTAGAATATCTAAATTAGAAAATTTTAGTAGTGCCCGACCCGGGAATTGAACCCAGGACCTCCCGATCGGCAGTCGCACTTGCAACCAACACTACCAACGAGGCAGTATGTTTAGTTAAATAAACGAATTAATAAGTACGTAGTTTCACAACACATCTGGCGCAGTTACTTTTAAACTTAATTAGACCCAATTAAGGTATGTCATACCTACTTTGTTAACGGAATATACAAAAATTGTACTAATAAATGTATAAATTTTTCAAATAAATATGTCCATTTAAATTGTGTTTTATTGCAAGCTCCTGAAGGAAACCGCTCACGAGGAATTCCTTTATCGCTCCTAATAATGGTAATATGTTTCATAATGTGTAATTAACACTAGATTTACGGACTGAGCCAATTTGACTCATTTAAAATGCAAAAGAAATAGATGTAAGAGCCATTGTGCTTAATGCAATGAAATCTTGACGGAAATTGTGTTTCAAAACAGAGTTTATATGTAAAAATGTTTTGTAAAGGCTTTTGCATCAATTTGAGTAAATCTAGTGTCAATTACTGCAACAAAGGGAATGGAATTACTAAAAAAGTTACCTGACCCTACCTTTAAAGGCTTAGAACTCAAATATCAAAAGACGGCTGAATGATAAGACAATCACAACAACATTTCGTGTTTGTCACATAAATACTCATCACTTAATTATATTATAAATTTGTATTATACATAGAAGAATTGCATAAAGTTGTTCGGAGAAGTACGTATGCTTAACCTGTGAATTGACAGCGGCCGGGCGTTCCGCTGACAGCACTGCGCCGCGAGCAGCCGACGTCAGCCCTCCCATGTCTTGTGGCCCTGCTCATTTACATATTTACTTTGACATCGCCGAAAATACCTTCTTCCCTACGACTCAATTACGAGTATTAAAAATAAACCTCGTTGGTCGTGTTAGTGACTGCCTCGTTGGTCGTGTTGGTGACTGCCTCGTTGGTCGTGTTGGTTGCAAGTGCGACTGCCGATCGGGAGGTCCTGGGTTCGATTCCCGGGTCGGG
>DWDU01000093.1:0-24960 GCA_018245575.1 Jemadia suekentonmiller | reverse complement strand
GTAAGCTGTTAGTCGATGGACCAAATTTATTTTAGACTTACTGTTAGTGAGTGGTCGGTGAAACCTATCAAATCGGACCATTGATGCTTGTACTAGGCTGTGACCGAAGCGAAACGCAGCGGATCCGAAGGAGCTGGCTGGACTGGGGTTTATTTTGGGATTGTAATCTTTGTAGTAACCCTTTTTTAGAGGCTCCAGCTCAAAGAGCCGCATCACTTCTGTGCCTGTAGAAAATATGGTTAGAGTTAGTGTGACACTTTCAAAGTACATTTTGAAAAATAAGCTTAACTTCATGTTTTTCTACACAGAACCATTGCGATGGACAAGATTAGCTAGATATGGTTTTGTTTTAATTTCAGCTCAAATGGATAATTATCGTTATAAAGGGTTGTTATTATTCTATCCAATGCTAATATTAGCTTATGAATTGTATGTAGATACTCACCGAGAACAATGGGCAGAAATTCCCGGTAGGTGATATGCTGCAGCATAGCTCCGACGATTTTTCGAGTTTCTTGGTAGATCTTCTCGTCGCTCCAGTGCGGATTCAGGTGTGCCAACTCTTGTGCCATCCTGGAAAACTCATATTGTAGGATCTTCTAAAACACTATAAATTAGGACATGGGATTTCATGGGATTTTTTGCTCCAATTGTTATTATTACGGTAAAATAATATTATGTTTTTACAATAGCGAGAAGCTGATAATACTCTGTACAATATAAAACCTGTTATGTTGCCGCAACCATACAATGTGAGCTGCCACCAGCCCAGGGTGCTCGTTGACTCTCCCGTCACCAGACTTGAAGCAGTCAGTGGACACTGCACCCCCGCGGCAGAGCTCATCGCGATTTTCTCTTGGTAGTAGTGGACGACGCTGCTGAACTCTTCCATATTGGAGCATACCTGGTTGTTACATTGAGAGACAATAGCATAGTTGAAATAGCCATATTGTTCATCAGTCAAGTTTATCCGTCATACTAGTAGTAGTTGGTCGTTGATGAGAGATACTTTTGTGGACTGAGATGGTCACCTCTAATAACACAAACGTTATAATATAACACGTATGTATGTATGAGTTTCGGATTAAAGCTAGGCAGGATGATTGTCTTACCGTTCCTAAATAGCCTGAGTTTATCCGACTGCCTAGCCGAGCTGGCGTAAAGCGGTGATCCATCTATATAAGCAGACACTTGGTTCATCTGTTCCCGCCAGCCCAGAGCGCAGTCGTCGTGAGGGGCTGGAGACGATCGGATGAAGTCTAAACACCTGACGCCGCGGGGACCGTAGAAGGAGTCTGATTGTGGTACAGCTATCGGCATACATTCAGGGTGCTGCAAAAGTAAGAAATTTGTTTTTGATCAAGTTTAGTTTGAGATTAACAAACTTTGGCTTTACTTACCATGGGAAAGAAGTAAGCTATGTTTATCCTTTATTATTTTATTCTTAATCTAGATTTCTCAAGTGCGAGTTAATTCTCCGCGATATATTCTTCCAGACAACCTTTATTGCCTACGATAAGTGCTATTTATTTTAGGTGTTTTACTTTACAAATTAAATTACATTCCCGTTAACACTTTTTAAAATTATGGATACATAGTACAAAATAGGCTGGAAGCAGCAAAGGCATACTTACAAGGAATTCTTTGGGAATAAAGTCCCTGCCACCGTCTTTACAGCATCTCGGCACAGATCCATTGAACCCTCGTGACTGAGATGACGACGTTACATCGTGATCGAGAAATTGGCCCCATTGCATCAAAAGATGTGTAACGCCAAGGTTCTCCACGTTGTGGTCTTCGTGAATTAAGGCGCTGACTTCTCTGGCCGACGGAAGAAGGGAGCCGAAGACAGATCTGCGAGGGGCTTGTATACCGTCGGAGTAGACCGGTGAAAGAAACCGTTGGACAGGGGTCATGGTGGACCCCCATCGTAGGCGACTTAGGTTGTTGCAAGTACCATCATGGGTGCGATATCTGGTTGAAAATTAAAATATTTATCCATAACGAATTTTCATTTAGTACACATACATATATTCGCTTTTTCAAACAACTTTGTTTTGCTCACGGTGAATTAATGTTATTTTTTTTGCTTACAACAAATTAGAAATTGGATTAGTTACCTTTTAGAAGCCGGTGGACATTTTGGCGGTCCTTTTAACGGGCACTCGTCGAGGAGAGGCGACTGTCGTAGAGCAGTAACGGACGGAAAGACCCCTTCCTCTGTGCGACTTTCCAAGCCATCCTCTGCGTCAGAGCTGCAATAACAGGTGATATGTAATATTTTAATCGTGTCGCGTATCATATGTATTATGTGCATTGTGAATAAAAATACATATAACGTTCATAGACTGTATGACAATCTTAAAGAAAATGTAAGCGAAATCATGAATATTTCTCTACATCATATTCACCACAGAACAAGCAGATCATTTGTAGTGCAATCTGTGTTTTTATGATAAACTTCAAGTATATAGCCGAAATTTGGAAATGAATTCCTTTAAAAACCACAGCCAATACTAAACTTATTATAAACTTGGAAATGATCACTTAATGTTGATATTTATTTACCAAAACATGAAAAGAATCTCAAAGCGTAGTTTACGATGCAATAAGGATTTGTCACTTGAGATATACATATTTTACGGGTTTTTTTCCTAATTTATAGTTTTAATGTTAAAATGATAAAAAATGAATAATATTATTTAAAAGGTAATTCCGTTGATTTATTAATGCATCGAAGACCGGAGATCAGAAGGTATGGTCATGTTTGGACTCGCTCATACCTATGTAAGTATTAATATACAATTTGTAAATGCTTCCGCCGGCTCATAAAAAACTACGTAAATTCACGCCTGTAATCCCCGAACAGGTTGGCAGGCGAGTGTAGTACACTTCCACGTTTCACCAGTTAAATTTACTTCCAAATATGGAATAGGTGGTGAGCCAATTGCCATACATCGGACTCATATCCAAACTTCGAGCCACTCCTAGAAAATCTAAATTAGAAAAACGTTATTATTCTCATAAATATTTAAAACTGACAGTTTTTGAATTTTATATATATAGAAAGTTAGTATCGGACATAAATCAAATTAACTATTATCATGCTTATTATTTGATATTTTTATACGATATAAGAGCGCTTGTCTTATATTAGACAAAATATTGTCGATGTGAAATAACCACCAACAAAAATATTTTTATCATCCTAGGTGAATAATTTCAAAATTATTATTGATCACTGATATATGTGGTCGGCATCTTGAAAATTTGAGAGTCTGGCGAAAGTCGTTACGCAACCAAACTCGAAAGTCGAATAAAATTCACCAAAAGATAAACAAGGTGAAAGTAAAATCTTATTAACGTGTTATGTAAATATTAATAGATACACATTCGGTGGCGGAGGCAATCATCTTTATTACTTGCGACAGTATCGTGATGTCATTATTGTGACACGCATATATTATATGCGTTTGCTTAGACACTGCAATCGATTCTTCACAATACTAGTACATTAGTCGCGATGCATACCCGATCATTAGTCAATGTTTAATTGCAAAATGATCATTATGAGTGATTTTTTATAGCTTTCAAAGATTGGGTAAATCGTATAAAATTGCTAAGGAAGTTTGTCAGCAAGCAATTTTATTGTAGTAGTAGATTGATTTCAAGAACTATTTTAAACGCATGTTATGATGAAACAGTATAAGATTGCGTAATAATACACTTGCATACAATTATTATATAGATATACGAATACATTTATCTATTATATAAAACTGTAGCAAAAGTACGAACGGGAACGGGAATTACAGGCCTGAGTTACGAAAGCATGAATTTTGCGTTTGTCCACATTGTTTAGGAGAATTTTTAATATTCGATTGAATCTTAATCACATATAAAAAAGTAAGCATTACGCTTGTAATCCTGCAAGAGGTAGGTAGAGGAATGTAGTACACTATCACGTTTCGCTAGCTACATTTAGGTTACACTATGGAATAGGTGGTTAGCCTATTGACATATACCGGGCACGAATCCTGACTCCGACTCAGTACTAGAAATTTTAATTAGACAATCTAGTTATAACCCAGAGCCTCCTAACACAGGCATATTTTGCTGAAAAGGGGGCTCTGGCCACTTATATTGTAATGAACCTAAACTGAAAAGCAATAAAGCTATTTCTATTCTATTACTATATTTCTATAACAATCCAGTAGTTATTTAAACATTATAAATTAAATTTAAACGCGTGTCCTATAAACGATTAAACACTTAAAACGCAAAGGGGGCTATTTATAAATCTCGTTCTGGCACTCACTTAATCAAACAAATTTACGACCGTATATAAAACTAATAGACGCTAATGTATCCACTTACGCGTTAGCGGACGTATGCGATAAATTATCGCACTACTGTTCACTGTTGACCCGTGGAGAAAGTGAAGAGTACTTTCGCTTGTTCGAATAGCAGCTATACGAATGTATACATCGATAGCGATACATAATATATGATACGTACGTATATGGTTTTACTGTTGATACATATATTGACTCACTGATACTAGTATCGGCAAGTTCAAATGAAATTATTATCTTTTATTGGAATGTAATCATATTTTGTAAACATTTGACTGGGCCGTTGGTGCAGTGGTTAGTGAACCTGACTGGCGCTAAGGATCGTAGGTTTGATTCCCACAGAGAATAAATATTTGTGTGATGAACTTGTGTTCTGTGTCTAAGAATAAAAAATATTTATATAAGCACATTTTTTAATTTATAAGGTACGTGTAGTTTACCAGCCGTCTATTCGCCGTGAAGGCTCTATGGATGTTTATTTTATCGCCAAATGGTCGTATGTGGAATGTCCCAAGATATTATTATTAAGATGTTATAGACCAACTACAAAAACTATGGATGTCTTTAGATGGTTTCATGGTTTTTGGATAGTATTATATAGGCCTATGCAATAGACAGATATACGTATCAATCAATAAATGGATGCCTTATTGTTTAGGGCACCATCAGTATTGTATATTTAATGAGGTAGTTTAGAAAATTCGTAGCTCTCTCCAAAACTACGCAATGGATAGCCTAATTGATTTAATTTCAGACTTCCATTTCTCAAACTTAACAAGTTCATGGGCGATTTTAAAAATAGATAAAACTTGCAATGACGATAAAGAAAACCATTGTGAACAAATATAAAACTGCATAACTTAGGTATCTCCATAACGTTATTTTAGGGGTCTGAAACAAACTCGTTCTATACCAAAGTATCAGACTACGGGTTTAAATTTCCAATAGTGATGCACTAAAGGGTTGATAGTGATGAAGAACATGACGACTAAGTTGGAAGGATTCCTTACTTAACGTTCACGGTTGAACATATTTTAAACCAAGTCGATTCGATTTGAGCAATGTTAGTCATCGATAAATACATCATAAGTACGAACGTCACGATATTACAAAAAAAAGAGCGAAACTTTTGTAAACGTAGGAACGTATATTTTTCCGAATCGAATCGGACAATTTATAATTTAATTAAATGCATTGTCCAACGCTGATTTGATTTAAAATTACAGGCAAAACGAATTCAACGGTCAATGAACTGTTTTTTTAGAACCTAAAAATGAGTTTCGCTAACAATTGCGGTGCTGACAATTAATTTATTTTTGAAACGAGAAGCGGTAAGTAACATTTTTTTTCAACTACAGTTACGGCAAAAACTATCAAGGAAGTTTGAGTAATATACATGAAATGTGCAATGACAGTACGAAGTTTGAAAACCGATAGTGTTATTTAATCTATTTTGAATCACGAGTTACAGCGATTGTAAATCTATTATGCCACAGTATTTATATTTTATGGGTTAAATAATTAACTTTTTTATTTCTAAAAAAAATTGCAATTAAAATAGAAAAGATTTATAAACTTAATTATTTACTTTCTTCTTTTAGTAATTTTTTTTTTACCAAGGTATAAAAATTTTTGGTTGTTCTTGAATTATTGTGTTCTATTTGTATCAATAGGTTTATTATTATTTGAACATTGAACTATTTTGTTAAAATGTATTTTAAAAATTATATCTATGTATAAAATTTGTATAGTACTAACCTTCACTCGCCAACCAAAAGTCATAGTCAAGTCCAGTCACACAAGTCAGTCAATCCATAAGTCATGTCAAGTCACTGTTAGAGTCACAGTACAGTCACAAACACGTAAGTCAGAACGAGTCATGTGTCATAAGGTTCAGTCTTGTAAAAAAATGACTAGAATTATTTAAATTTGGCGCGCGACGCCAGTGCGCGTCGGGCCGCCATTGCGACCGCGCGGAACTGTCGTGGGGGTTTGGTCACGTCTGCTCATATACTTCCACTTCTACCTGTCGTGGTTTCGTAAGAGTTGTGTGTTGACAAATATTGCCACGGCAGACTAGCTAGCGCGTCTATCAAGTACACCTTTAATAATTAGAATTGAATAAACTCATTAAGTCAAATCCAGTCTTTCACAGTTACTTCACTTAAGGTTATATTTTTTATTTACAGAAACTTTGTTAAAAGTCGTATATTTGTTAAACAGGATGTAATATATAATAAATTGTGTGGTTCATTATATAATCTGATATTTAAAGAGAATATCGTTTTCTAAATTCCATAATTGGTAAATAGACGTGTGAAAGCTATTTTATATTTGGTACACGTAGAATAGTCTAACGAGTTCATAACCTTTTCGGTTAAATTAAATTACTATTTATACAGAACCGAATGTTAGGTATACATAAATAGAATGTCACAAAATTTCGTAGATGGTGTTCTTATCATCGCCCTTACCGATCGCTAGCTAACGCGGTTCGAGCTCCCGCTCTAGCCGCTCGCAACCCTGGAAGCCTTTTAGTCGCTTCTGACGACATGTAGGAGATACTGTAGCTCGTATTCTGGTCCTGAGCTACAGGTGCAAATGTATGGAATATCTATGCGTTGGAAAAATTTTAACACGATATATACATATATCGAAAATGGTACAGTAAAATATATTATATATACCATTTATGATAATAATAAAAATATTTTAATTTTTTGCAACACACATTTTATAAAATATTCAATGTATGTTGAATGTAACATAATTATAACCATAATGTTTCTCAGTGTAAGAGATGACCCGCGTCCAATATTTAGATAATTGCGTCTCATAAAAGCTATTTATTGATTAATGTAAAGGGGAAAAGTAAAGATCATTAATTAATATTTATTACTTAATGTGGAGGTTGAATTAATTTCCAAGTACATTCATTCTTGCTTGAGATTATCGGTATTTTATCAAGGTTGTTAGTTATTCGATATAAATCCATAGATTATTGGATACCTCGTAATGTAGATGCGTGCTTTCAATCGTTAGTATTATTAAAAAGTTTATTGTTATTATCACTGTCTTTGTCTTTGTAGTTTTGACATATCATGATACATCACTATTCAATATCAAATAATACATGTATCAACCAATACATTTATAATTGTTTTAATCTTATAAGTAATAATACGTCAATTGATAATGCAGATAAACATATTCTACAAATTACTATACCTATACTTAATTATAATATACTAATGATAAAAAAGCGGTCACCGACCGCTTATCATAAAATAGCACGAGTGCCGTGTGTACTCATCAGCTGTCTGACATCACAGAACAGACTGCCTCATTTATGATCAGCCGACCGTATGTGAATATATTCTAACATATAATAAGGAAATGTATATAAATGCACAAACCAATCGAGTCGAACTACCGCGTGCGAATCCAGGGCAACAAGTTAGCAATTTGCCAAATCAATCTTTGCATCAGCCCGATCAACTGTGAATTGTACCTTTTCTTATTTCATTTGCAACTCGTATAAAAAGGTAATGTCGTAAATGGCTCGTCCGCTTGTTTTATTTGTGATACTGTTGTAAATGGTAATCCGCTTAATTTTGCACAATTGCTATAGATGTTTGCAATCCTTGGAAGAATTGAGACATTTTAAGGTCATTTTATGTTGGAAGGTTCGTATTGCACGAGATTTTTTAAATGTCAAACTGTAATTGCCATATATACATTTTGATGTGCTTTTAAATGCTTGTAGTTTGTCACTCATTGGTCGGGCCTATAGGGATACAGATATTTTTAGCTAGTGCTCTCCGCTTACCCTGTAAGGAAGTTAGCGTTATGATATAATAGTAATAATAATAATTTCATCATCATCATCGGCTATTTGCTGTCCACTACTGGACCTAGGCTTCCCCTGAGGGTTATGCCCATAATAGATGCGCGCTGGTGATCCCAGAGCACAGCTTCTCCCACTACCTACGCAGCTGCTCAAAGAGGGCATTTAGCTATGTCTAGACAGACGGCACCATATCATCTTGTATTTTATAGTAAGGTCTATATTGTCTCAAATGTTACAAATTTCGCCTAGCAAACATTCGGAAATGCAATCCGATTTTTTCTTTTGCAACATTTGATGAATCGTCAACGTAAAGAATCATCTAAGGAGTTTACAGAAAATAACATTACAATTCTACATTTGGCGGCGGCGAATTACAATAGGACCACCCACTGTTGTATGATGGGACGTACCATACACACAGCTAGAAATGTGGCAGTGTACTACACTCTTCTGCCTACCACTTCGGGATAAAACAAGTATGTTAGCTATATTCTTGGTTTACATTAAAATCCTTTTCTATTGTTAAGCCAGTATTTCTGTGTTCATACACACGAAACCTTTCTGCAGGTGGCAACTTGCGTAGTTGTCAATAAACAACGTTTCTGTTGATCGTCAATGCAAGTTTAGT
Organism: Jemadia suekentonmiller; assembly: GCA_018245575.1. Classification (NCBI taxonomy): domain Eukaryota; kingdom Metazoa; phylum Arthropoda; class Insecta; order Lepidoptera; family Hesperiidae; genus Jemadia; species Jemadia suekentonmiller. The sequence continues at coordinate 16,127 of DWDU01000093.1, read as the reverse complement.
TAATATAGTCATTATTTCATACATCACTCTATTAAAATTTACTTGTAGTTTACTAAATCTGGTAACAAATAAAGATTAAAAAAATCCCATTGCATTATTAGTTCTCAATAGTGTTTATTCACTCGCTGTGTTGGTATAGAAATCACATTGTAAGCTGTGATTTTCGTACATTACGTGACATCTAGCTGAGAAACGGTTATGCATTGCGGTCTGAGCAAACTATACAATTGATGTAATACCGCCAAATAAGTAGATCGCTACTATTAGAGCTGTTGCGTTTTCTTGGTCATTTCGATATCCGTAACAAATGTACATTTAATACTAGAATGATATTTTTCATGGAATTCTTTTTTGTTTCGCTTGAATAGAACTATTACCATTTTTACATCAAACTGGTGTCTGGAATATACCTGGTCTACCACGCTGCTCCAGTTCATTGGGTTTGAGGGATGCAACATTTACTTTTAAAATTATTATCCCTGGGTTATTGTAATAAATATGACCCGGAGTTTAAGAGTGATTTCTTATGACGTGTTTGCTTATAAATTGTGTTCCTAGCTGCACTGTATCAGCGCGATCTGTCGCAGTTTCGGCGGAAAACTACATCGAGAGCAGAAGTTTAATCTTCGTTATCAACTCTGTTAACGACGTGTGACGTTGAAAATAGAGGAGTGGCTCAAATACTTTCGCAAGTAATGGTTACAGTTTAATTGAAGTAAAAACCTGTTAAAATACAAACGCACGCGATAAAACTTTCATTTCAATGTTGGCATACGGGAAGCGTTTGTGATCACGCAATACGAGGCGACATGCGACGGGTACACGAACTGTACTCATTTTCTCGGGATTTGTTTATTATCTACTTGTGTAAAAGCTCTTTTAGGATTACAGGCGTGATGTTACGTTTCTTCACTATTTATAACGATTTATTATTATTACATCATTATTATTATTCCTGTGTTCGATCTCTGGGTCGAACAAAAGTACTGTTGAGAGTTTTTTAACTCGACAATACCAGTAGTAGCTCGGAGTATGGATTTGTGCGCGGTAATTGGCAATTGATTCACCCTCTATTCCGTAGTATGTTCAACGAAACTGGTTTACCGTGTGGTACGCTCCTTTGCCTACCCTCTTGGGGAATTGCAGGCGTGATGCTATTAACATAAAACAATGAAGTGATGATTAGAAGATGATTTGTGACAAGAGATACCTTGATTTCTAAACAAGCGAGGCGTGAGCATTCTTTAAAATTTCTTTCACAGCTTACATAAGATCATATCCACTGTTTTTTATGCTAATGAACTTTACCTATAACTAAATAAAACGTTGTAAAATTAACTTTCTCTTTGCTGTATGTAGGTGTAGATGTTCTGTTCAAACAAAACAAACGCATATGAACAGGTTTTTGTGGTTTCTACGACAGTATTTATAAATTTCACCGTCTCTCTGACATCTGCAGAGATATTTGTTTTATTGGTATACATATTCATAGCTTTGAACTGTAACATTTTCACACTATATATGTTAAGGATTCTACCATTCTAATCGTGACGTTTATAAGATATGAGAAAGATAAGTAGGAACATCACAAGAATATGCGTGAATTCGTTATATTAACGTGTCTATCTGAAATACATAATATTATAGCGGTGTTATTTTTATTTGTCTTTTTACTTTACAGATTCATCATCATCATCATCTTCATCAACCTATTGCATTCCAAATCTCGACATAGGCCTCTCCTGAGGAGTCATGCCCATATTCCCCACTCGGATCTCAGTGTATAGATTTTTGCGGCGCGTACGCTCCTGCTTACAAACGACCTAAGTTCAGCTGTGCCCAGGCAAGGCACGCCATACCGGGTCTGCCACGGGGCTAGTCGCCTCTTACGATACCTGTATCCCGGCATGTCGTCGATGAATGTATTTTTAGTCAGCCCCGATACAGACATTACACATTGCAAGAGGCGAAATGCATGAAATCGCAATTTTTCGTCTTTGATTTTTATAAAGTGTGTTATTAAATTCGTACTTGTGTTATAAAATTGAAATTGAAAAATTATTAATTCAGAACAAATACATTTTACGTAGAAACGAGAAAAAAAAAACATTGCAACGTTTATATAGGGTGCAGTGACCAATTCTGACAACTGGTTTCTGATTAAAAAATTGAGTAAAGTCAAGTAAAATATAGCGCGTTTAAACTTTGGACGAGTTCTGGTGAAAAACGTGCCTCATATTATCCGCGATTTGAAGTGTAAAGTTAAATGTCAAGTTTCGGTGAGCGTCATTAAATACATGCCCATTTGTCCCGGTCATTATATTTCGTCGGATGGCGTGAAAACATTGGTACATTTAATTTCTATATAATCTATTAGTCAGTAAATACGTCGCAGGCGACATTCATTTGCATATTACATTGCATACATACACATCGCAAAAAGCTGTTCTATACGCCGCGCGAGATGATTGTGTAGCGAAAGTCAAGAAAGCTGAAAGTTGGATAATTGAGTGAATTACAATCGGGCGAGAGTCACCGTGCGAGCTTATGTGCTTTCTAGAGCTTTCCAACCTGATATTTCTGAAAGCGTTTATAGTTTTTTCGTCGATGTATAAAGATTCATATAAATTATAGAAGGTAATACATATGTTGGGACAACTCACATCTCTCACGACCATTGTACTCTAACTGTGGGTAGAGTCTGTGTTGTGATAGTCCAACATCAAATAGGCTATATGCCAGTATGAATATACTTCTTTGTAGATATTTTTCAATAATACTCTTGGTGATAACTTTAAAAAGCAGTTCGTTTAACACCTTTTAATTATTTAAAGCTAAATGAAACAAGTAATACATTTATGATTATAGTAATCATATTATAACATTTATATTTAAAATATTTCATTTCAATTTTTGTTCTCAGTAAGTAGTATATTACATTATCCTATCCTTATCGATGTTTTATTTATTTATATAATTATAATTCTCGATTATTATTATACATTTTCTTCATTTGCATATGCATTTATATCTTTAATTTTTTTTCTATTCGTCAATGGGTTCACTGGTGGAGAATGCCTGCTATGGTGTACAACAAAGTGTAAATAAAGAAATGAATAATTACACATCACATGGCACATTGCAACCGCTTTTAAAATTAATACATAACGTAATTTTGGAAGTTCAAACTCTCGTTGACTGTTTTATGTCATGCCTTAGGAAATTTTTAACATCTTCGCCATAATAAATCTTTATTTTTACACTGAATACGAATACAAAACACAATGTGTAACGGTTTTAAATATTACAAGACCCGACATCATTTTTCATCCAGCTTCACTTATTATCCAAAAGAAATGTTCGAGTCGAAAACTTTTCATAATGATTTATTGTTCTCACGTCGCCTTGAGAATTCATCAACTTGAAATATTAATGATTACTTAGTTTTCTTTGTTACATCAACTTGACGGATAGTTAATTTTATGTCAACGTATTGTTAAATCGCCGTTTTATGTTTACCTGCGAGGTATTGACTAAGCTTTAAAAAAAAGACTTTGTATAAAAATGAAATGTAACGCTTTGAATTGTAGAACGCGTATACAATAAGTACATAAAACTATTTTAATATCTTTCGTGAAAGCCAAAAAGGGACCCAAAAGCTAAATATAAGATTATACTTGACCATTTAAAAGTAAGTAAGCACTTCACGTTTCTTAACATACTTAACGTCTTCATATTTTTTAATCATAGTTTTTTTTACTATTATTCTTCAATAATTCGGAAAGAGGTTTTTAATAAATAATAATTTTATACTTAGGTATAGGTATGGAAAAATACAATATATATTGTTATTATATAATGTTGTGTGATAAATATTAGAGTGAATGTAATCTATTATTTGTTGCAATTATTACGATGTAAGCATTTTTCTTTCTTTATTTTTTGTATATAAATTAATATTAAATCAGTTGGTCATTTTGTGGGCTATCTGAGAAGTAATTACCTCTAGATATGTATATAAAGAGTTAGAATTTTTTCTTCACTAATAACTGTTTTAATAAATTAAATTAATTGCTATATAATTCCAGTAATTAACGAAAATCTTTATTAATTCCGTATTACGTGCTACTTCCAATTTACTTGATTTTCAAACGTGTAACTTTTACTTTCTTTACGGATATTAAAAAGTAAGTAGAATTTGCGTAGAATACACAAGTCTTTGGTAATTAAAAGCGTGTATATTTACAAAGCGTGTACAATTACATTAATTTAATCGGCTGCTTAGGCGGTATAGTATGACATGATGCCAGTGTTGCATCAATTATTTGTTTTTAAACTGTGGGGTTCAGAACAAAATTCCAATCCTATCTCAGTGGACAAGAGCTGTTTGTTACATTATAGGCGTAGTCACAAGGTTATGACTATTAGCTTATTCCTACGTAACAGCTTAATGTCACATAACATAACGCTTGTAATCTCAGCAGAAGCAGGCAGAGAAGTGAAGTACAATCCCGCGTTACACCGGTTACGTTTATTTTCCACTGTGGAATAGGTGATGATTTTATTGCCATACACCAGGCACATATGCAAATTCCGGGCCACTACTAGAAAATCTAAGCCGCAAGAATCGAGTAGCGGTCGACCGGGGATTTGAACCCAGGATCTCTTGATCGGCAGTCGCATTGCCGTAATAAGAGGAGACCCGTGCCCCACAGTCGAACGAAAAAAAAAGGTTAATGATCATGATTAGGTAATTATTGGAGCACTATGAGACGAAGTTGTATCTTGTATTTAACTTTATATTTTATTTGTATGGTACAAGTAAAAGAGGGAGGAACAGAATTTAGTTTGTAAAAAAGGTGCATACTAGAAAATCACGATAACATTACGAATTACTTTGCGGCGCTCTTACGAGACGTTATCGGATGTAATTAGTGACGGGACACGCGAGAGAGCAGTAAAGCCGAGTACACACCAAGTACCTACTAATTGAAAACTGTTTCGACCGATGATCCAACGCAAACTGTGATTACGAACGATACGAACTGCATTATATGCACGATCAATTGACGCTTGTGATTCCAGAAAAATGTGAGGGCAAATAGGAAAATAACGGGCGACGATATCTTAGCAATACGTGATGGACATTATATAATTATACTTCTTTCTTCTGTTATATTGGTTGCAGGGAATGTTCCGTTTTATTTTTCTGTCTATTGTGTTATAGTTTGTGCCTAGTGTAACGCGATCCGAAACGCAGTTAGTTCCGCGTTACGTAACGCTACCATAACGCGATCGCGCGTGACAGGTGTGTGCGATCGTTAGTTATGACTGATCGCTTTCTTTGACTCCACTGCTTGTTTTGAATGCTTACTTAACGTGACAATGAAAGGAAGTTCAAGTACCGAATGGGGAAGAGTTATTGCGCCATTATGTAAAACAATTAGGCTAGAATAATAGTAAAGTTGTTGGTGAGCCAAACACAGTTTCGTTCCGAGATGTGGGGGTACGATTCTTATCCTGGAAAATTAGTTGCAGTATTGGTGTCAATTAGTATTAGTTGTGGAACATTTGATGGTGTTCAAGATGGTGTTTAGATGCTGGAAGGCTCAAGTCTAAATTATAACTATAAATACAACTAAACGCATTAAACAAAAATATATTCGATCGAATTTTTAATGTGTTGCGAAAACTGAACTGGGTCGATAATTACCAACTTAACATGGCGATAACAATGGCGTCTTTTTAATCAGAGCCTTGTTAATTGTGATCCGTATGTTCCCAAGGAGACAGTGTGGGAAATTAAGTATCACTATTGACGAATGGTTGATTATTCGATTGAGTTCATGAAGGTACCTACATACCTACATATATTTTTATAATGGTAACAAATTTACTAACTCCTTGTGCAGACGCTGCCATTTTTATTGGTGGATGCAGAATTGGACATGAATAGATAAATAAAGACGCGGGTTCGGTGGAAGATATATGAACATTAATATTGAACATAAGATGTCTAGTATTTTTTCATTCCGTTACCAATGTCACAATATTAACGACTTTCTGTTGCAATTAGTACGACATCAATAAAAGTGTCAATACACTTAGGTGTTTATTTATTTATCCTTCATTGTTTTTAACAATCTTAATGCCAAATACCATTTTCTACAAGGGTGAAGATGAAAATTTGGGGTGGACAGGAGACTCTTTTAATTTATCTCTCGGTGTACTGCTTTTATGAATGTATAAAAAGTGAAAGCAATAAAATTAATTGTTATATTATTTTGACGTTTAATTATTTATATATTAATGCATTCAACACAAATAATACTGAAACAATGTGCTCTTTAGCATATTATTTTGTTATTGCTGTTGTCGTACAATATTTAAAAGGACAACTAAAAAGTATTTTCCATGTTTTTCTATCAATCATTTCATATAAAAATACTGTATCATAATTACGTAATATTAAAATTTTACATTAGGTCCCTTACAAGGTAGCCAGAGAGTGGTATACGATCTATGTATATTATAAATATTAATAATAAAAATTAAGTGTAGGTATGTGTTGTATTGTGAAAATTATTACTGCAGCGAGTGCGAAAGTCATTGACCTCAGTACACATATTACTTTTCTTTGTGATCGGTCGACATGTGATTTTAAAGAGATAATGATTCGTTTTAAACATCTATCAAACAGATCGACTGTAAAGGAATTCGATAGTCTTTGTTTTAATCTCCGACTGCCGAAGTAAAGTTCCATGGTTCAAATCCCGGGTTAGGCATTATTGGTTTCTTCTAATTTAGATTTTCTAGTAGTGGCCCGGAATCTGGATTTGTAATCGGTTTATAGCCTTAAGCTCACCATTTACGAGTGTTTCATAGAGGGGCGTAAAAATGAAGTGTACTTACTTCTCTGCCTACCACTGCGGGGAGTTGGTAAAAATAAATGACATTCAATGTAAAATAAATCTGGTTATGTACATGAGTACAATAATATGAACGTGATTAGATATCCATAGAAATCGCTCGTACGTAGTTTCTTTATGAATGTGACAAAAAATAATGATCGTAGCCCACTTACTGTTTACAAGCAAAGACAATAGTGGGAATTGGGAATATAATGCCGTCGCGAAACTGCTTAGAAAGTGCGTATTATGTCGCCGCGGGATCATTTTTACAATATATAGGTACACGGTAAGTGCATATACGCTTTTTGCATTGTTAGCGAGATCTTCCGTACGTGATGTTTTATGGAAATTCTATGTACGATTTAGTTGTGTGAATTAGGGTGAATGAACCGCTTAGAGGTTTATTGGGTTCGTATTGTTGTATATTTTGTTTTAAAAAGGTTAATACCCACACTTTAAAACGGTGACCATAAGAAAACAAAAATAAAAAACAAATCCGTTAAAAAAACAATAATCGAAAAAATAAATAGTATAAAAAAAAAACTAAATAGTATGAATTATGTATAAGGACAAATATAAAACTAATATCCGCGACTAATTTCAGAAAGTAATTTGAAACGGATGAGCATTCCAAAATAATGCGAAATTTTTAAAAAAACCACGCAACATCATCTTTTTGTTTTTCTTTGTATCAATAATTTTTTTAGTAACAGTATTTTTATTTTTGTGTACAGTTGGTAAAAGAAACACTCATTCCTTCGACGCAATGCGCTTTTGATCCACCGTTTTTAACTGGTCTTTGTCACGATACGGCTGAAAAAAGCTTAGAAAACTAACAGAGCTTACCAGAAGATACTGTTGAACGGCTCAAATATAGTACACAGACCTCAGACGACGCTTTTTATAACCGATAATAATCTCATTAACGGTACTAAGTCTATTGTATTTCGTTAGTTCGAGATTATACTTTGATTATCTCCTCGGAGATATGAATACACGAATCATAATGTCTCTTATTGTTCATCTAACAATAGAGAGAGTAACATTGTCTCAATTCAAATTAAAACCGTTTTAAATGTACGAACGCCATTGTGAATGCACACCGACTATGAATGTTCTTGGAATATTATGGAAGTTGATTCACCTTAGAGTTTGCGGGGTGTTGACATCAAATCACAACAAAGAGTTTTTTAATCCGTCACAATAATTTAAATTCTACATACATGTATTAAAATATTTCAATTATATTTATAGAACAATGACTATTTAATATAATAACAGAGTTGGTTATACAAGGTAGGTACACTGCACCAATCTGCACCAAACTTCATTTAGTAACGACTATATGGAAAAGATGTAGTCTACGCAAAACTTGTAATGCCCTCCCCAACTGTATGAAGAAGCGCCTGCCTAACAGCGAAACACGGAAATTGTTTGCAGTCCTAACTTTGCATGTGCCATAGACTGCTGCTAAAAATTTATGTATTCAATATATTTCATGTTTGTGTTAAGGGTAGAATAATTAAATGTGCATTAAATCGCAGTGTAGTTATGATATTCTATATTAATATGTTATTAATAAAGCGTCTTCTTTGGTAACGCACAAGTCATCTGTTATGGTAACCGGACAGCTGATAAACATACACACACATAAATTTCTAAACGCACACTAATAAATTATACACATACACTGGACAAACACAAACCCTCTACATATAAGCATTTGACTTGGATGGGAATCGAAGCTACAACCCTGGACAGGCAATCGTGGTTTCTAACAATTTCATTAACGAGTTTCACAAAGTTTTCGAAAATTACTTTGTATAGAAAACGGTTATATGTCATAAAAACATTGCTTATTATTATATCATTACACCAGGCCGCTTACGGGGTAGACAGAGAGTATCGAGCATCAAATATATCTTTATACCTGACGTGCTCGTTCAACATTGTTAGTTAATATGAGCTCATAACGTCACGGAGAGAAAACTATGGAACGATAATCGTACACTATTAAACAGATAAGTCCTAGCACAAACAATTGCGTGGATATAAAATGGAAAGTAAGCACACGCAGCGTGAAAGCGAACCTTGCACTTGAAAGCGAAAGCAGCCGCACGGCCTGCGACACCTCATTGGCTGCCTACCCATGCATCGCTGATGACCTGCTCATTACTCCGACGAATAATACATGACGTTCATTGTGAACGAACTTGCTTTCGTCATCATCATCATCCTATTGCAGTCCATTATTGGACATAAGCGTCCACTAAAGCGTCATGCCCATAATCCCCACGCTGGATATGCAGGTTGAGGACCACGTCAATTGCTTTTGCATAGCTCTGATTTCCATTTTGTAACATATACTTCTAGTTGTATAACATATAATGTGCAATGAAAATTAAATTTATTAACCCCGTTTCTATCTAGCAATCGAAGCTACTATAATTATATAGGTGCAACATTCCCGTTAAGGATTAATGAAAGGAAGAGACACAAGCTCCGTATGGGATCTAACTGGATCGAATTTCTTGCCATAGAACGACGCTAGAATAATTCTTGTCAGCGAAGCTCCAGTAAAGCCTGCGCGTTAGCTACAGAATTTTTTATATCTTTCAGACGAACAATTCAAGTAGGTAGGAATTGAAATGACAAATAGACGATATATTCTTAATAAATTCAAAGTACTATTTTTAAAACGTTTTGTTGTCGAAATAAATTTATCGTGAAACAGCATTGAAATGAACAATCAATATGACTCAACGTTTAATAATTTTTGTGAACGCTAATACTCCTTCCTTTTATGGGTTAGTACTTAGTGTTGTCACATCCAACGAGTACTTAATGTTTTTAAAAGCGCATCAAAATGTTTACAGTATTAAACTATGCATGACTTGAATTTTATAGTGCATGGTATTCAGTAACCATTTAACGCTTAGTTTTCTCTCTAAGCGTTATTCCTAATTTTAATATAAAAAATGGTGGAAAACTAAACCGAAATTTTCCATTTACGAGTAATATCCTATTTAGTACGTTTTGTATTATCCCCGCATATACTCGTAATCCTCAGCACGTTAAGCCATGGCTGCCGATTGTTATCGTTAAGCAACAACTTTGTGAGAGTGAGATAAAGCTTAAGCATCCGATACACATGTTGTTAACAGACCTATAGTTCAGTCCCCGCTAACCTATAATGGAGCAGCGTGGTGGAAGGAAATATTGTGTTAGGCTTCTGTTGACGCGAGAGATACCTGTGTGCTTCAGAGGAACGTAAGAAATGACAACCAATCGTTTAATCATCCTCATGACATTTTTGTCCATTTTCTCGTTATTTAGTTTTAGTGTTAAAAGTATTTTTGTTTATATGGGCCAATATGATTAAGAAATAAAGATTTACTGTTTGTATAATATTGCTTTTGTAAAAAGAGCTTCAAACTCATACACATCAACGCGAGCATTCTTAATTTATTCACCGTTGGGGATATAAACCTGCCGACGTTAACGGAAAACCGGTCGCAATGTCTCCATCGGGCTTTCTAAAGAGCTTTCCTTCCAGCACCAGTAAGGAGTTCTGTGTAATCTGGCGAATTTATCAAGCGTCCAGGCACCGTTGGTGTACAAGTTTTTCTTCGAACGTTCTAGAAAAAGCAATCGTACGGTGCGCGTGATGTTAACACTTACAATATTAAAGATAAATATGTAATACATCAATTTAATATTAAATGTTGTTGTAACGGTAAAGTAAAGTCGTGAGGAAACGTCGACATTTTACAATGATTCTTAAGGTTCGTGAAGTCCGCCAATACGCTCTGGGCCAACGTGGCAGACACCATCGATCGTCACACAAATATGAACACTTATGTCTCGAGTGAGAGTCGAACTCAAAACCACTGACTGGCTTATTGATTATGACCGCAATAACTAAACCAACAGCTCCGCACAAAACTGTGTCACGCACGCGTCGCTAACAAAACGAGACATTTTAAATCAGTTACACAATGAAACAATAATAGGATTAAATAAACGTACTGTTCCAATGATATAATCGTGGGATTTGTTCTTGTCCTCGGCCGCTGCGCTAATTTGCACTTGTGTTGTTCTTCTCTATACGATATAGCCACTGAATTGTATTAATGTATTGTGCAATTGTAGTCACGTTGGTGTGGATTGGCATTTTAATTATGCTATAATTATTGTACAAGAATTGTAGTTATATTAACTGTCTAGCCTTTGGGATCACGATATGTAACTTTTAGCGCAGAGAGCCACTTGTTGGGGGTTCTTATCTCGTGTTATGAGTCACGTTTATTAAATCAAAATCAGGGAAACGTTCCAGATTATTGATCTGATAAGCTGATATGTGGTAAGGTGCAATTTATTAATTTTGGTATGTATTAATGAAATAAATAAATTGCAATTGTGGGTACAGAAAACTAATAAATATATTGCAGTTCAACCAGAGATCGTAGATCGCGAATTTTTTGCGACTATAGACTATAATGATCCTTAAAGGATGTTTTATTCTTCTTATCTTTGGTTTAAAAGGTGACTAAGACTGTGTTAAATGGAACTCCATAAAGGTTTCTTGACTATAGACACCCCAAGGGGTCCTTCTATTCTGTGTTTAACTTATCAAGGTACCCTAAGTAAAATTTATTGAACCATATGCAAATATAAAATTTATTAGGGTGTCAAGGGTGTACGATGCATGGCAATAGTCTCATCACCTATTCCATAGTGGGATGTAAACGTAACTGGTGAATCGAGGTAATGTAATAAATTTCCCTGCCTACCTCTTGGGGGATTAGGCGTGACGGTTACGTCTGTGTGTGTGTCTAAGCTGCAATAACTATACATATTAATTAAACTGCATGACTGTTAATAGCGCTAATTTCTGCCTCCCGACTGCCCGTTATCGCCAGCTCACTTCCTGTCATGGTTGTTGTGTATAATCCGGTTTTCCTTCCGCCGCTTCCACTTTCGCCGGAGAAAGTGAGCGAGCTATGACAAGCCTGTGATATGATTATGCCGATTATGTGCATGTGGAAATAATAACGATCATTACCAATGTAGAAACGATTGCAATGAAGTTAACTTTATATTGGTATGGTGGTCGCGCTGTTGCTAGTTTAAGTTTCGATCTTTGATGAGATGGAACGTCTCTGGTTTTAATATACTTTCTGATGTAGTGACTTACGAGTAGACAGCAGTCAGGAGTGGGCACTACCGCTAATATATTTTCTTCCGATCTCGAAGTATCCTTTGATATGTTATCTAGTTTGATTTTTTTAATAATCTGTTCTTTGATACTTACCTACACTGGGTTAAAAATATAAAGAATAGACGCTAATATGGTCCTCACGTACCGTAAGATATAATTTAATTCCGCTCTATTGCTATACTCGTATTATATAAATGATTCTGTTGTCAGTTTATATATTTTAACTTCTAATATACGAAACAAATCGAACACTACAATAGGATACGAAACGACCAATCTCATTCGACGCGACTATATAAGCGGTTCTTCCAAAATTCAGTGTCAGTTTCGCAATTTGACATTGTTACGTACGGTGCGTCATTTCACATCAAATTTGTATGTGCGTTGCGTTAGCGGCTGACGTTGATGTTGGGCCCCGTGATGGAGCCACGTCAGCAAGTACGTTTATTACTCAGTTGACTTCAAAGCTGATAATAACTATGTATAAATATGATGATGACCATGTACAAATATGATGATGACCGTGTATACAGTTGGTGATAACCATTTATAAAGTTATTGATCACTATGGATAAACTATTCATGTTTACCATCGGTTTCTCAACAGAATAGCGTATGCGATCCTTTAATATAACTGCGAATTTCCATTCTAAATATGTTAACCTGATAGGTAAATGAGCAAACATTTGCATGCGAGACTAACATAAGCGCACAGTAATGAGTGAGAGTTCTTACTAATAATGATACTGCATGTAGGTACTGCATAATTGATGTTGGTTTAATTGGGTACTAAGAGAGCTTTATGTTCAAATGGAGTTTCAGTAAAATTAAGTTCTACTCTCACCTATAATAAATATTTTTTGATCTTCAGGAGAAGTGAGTATATTTTAAAAGTATACAAAAAGTAACGTATCACACAAACATGTCGAAAAGTATTATTTAAATATCTTATTCACACACTTAGTATATAAATACTTAGTGACAACTTTGATGAAATAGTTAATTTGCACATTTCACTAAACAAGAGTAAAGAGGACAAACTATCAAGTAAATTAAATTCACGGTGTTGGGGCATCCGCGCAATCGACAGTTAACATTTAAAACAAAATGACAAATCGCTACGACGAAAAATTGCTCGTATTACTTACAGAAGCAAATTGATTCTACTTCGACATAATCAATTAAATGTGGCATTAGACTAGGTTTGTTTTGATTTATTTAAAAAAATATTGTTCATGATTGTAAAACAATTTCACTTCACATAAAGTACTTGTCTTACCGGCACATAAGAGCGAATAATTATATAAAAAAATATGTTGCTTGGTGATCCCCAACCCGCATGCCCGCCCAGCGTGGGGATTATAACCCCTCGCGAGAGTCCTATGTCCAGCAGTGGACTGCAATAGGCTGATGATGTTTTATTTAATTCCACAGAAGCAGGTATATAAAAATATCGTTTAAGATCTGGCGTTAGTATGTATGTAGAAAAACACAACAGGATCTTAAAGATAGAGATATCTGCCACTTGGTCCACTGTGCTTACCTAAAATATAAGTAACATCTCGCCTGTAATGTCCGAATAGGTAGGCAGAGGAGCGTAGTGTACTCTCACGTTGCACCAGTTACATTTATCGATACGTCGATTGTAAAATATCTTTGTATAAACGATATTCAGTACAAAATTATCATTGTTATTATTACTAACGATTATTCCTTTAGGCAGTACATCTAACGCAGTAAGACGAGTCATTCGGGAAATCTATTACGTTAACTGTGTAATAACTTTGAATAATTATTGACCTCTTTCTGGCTGCTCTATTGCGGTATCGAGATGGATATTTCAAATGGCCATAACTTATTTAGTTTACGCAAATATTGTTGAACATTTGGCGGATTGCTTGTTGTATCTTCATGATTTATATCGGCTGTAAGTGCTATGTAGAACTGCCTCGGTTATTATGAAAACGTAAGTTAATAACGAGGGGCTTTTAAAGGTTATTAATGATAACAAGAACACTGTAGGATGTTTATTACGTGTCGGAGTGTACATGCGTGCCTGCCACGTTGTTTCAGTGGTTGCGAGTGCGTCTGTTGATCGAGTGGTCCTGGGTTCGATTACCGTTCGAGTACTATTGGATATTCGAACATAAATAATCATGAGTGTTCCTTATAATTAATAAAATAATTTGAATGTCGCAATAAGTAATAAACGGATTGGTGTATTAACTATAGAATATGCTTGGAACGGAACGAAGTACTCGCTTAAAATACATACAGCACCATGACTATCTATACTACTACAAAGGTGCGATAGGATTCAAATCCTACTGCGCTATTCGTTTGTCATAAAATTATTTGCGTTAAATAAAATGACATATACTGTGACAACGAAGGCAAAACATTGTGAGAACATTTTATAGTCCTCTAATGTTTTAATGGTGGATTAACACAATTCGCATGCATGAGTAATAACTACTCTTTTGATTGGACACACTGGAATTATGAAGTGCTGATAATAAAGTCGTCAATAACTACATAATATATGGATATTGTGGATGTATTTTTTTAGAGCCAATATATTATGGTAAATCGTCAGCACGCGCGGAGTACGTACTTACATCCTTGGTCTAAATGCTTAGCGGAATATTAATTGGTGTTAATGCTTAAACAAATGAGTTTATGTTGAAATGAAGTTAATCTCAATTCAGTGTTCATACTAACTGACATGGCACTGTGGCATCAAACATATTAGTGGCGTGTCATCGTGTTGAAATCCTTTTGTAATATTGTTTAAATGTAGTATTCGATTATTATACACACATAATATATATAAAAAAGCGTCACACCATAATTTTTAAATGAAAAGTCAACACGCCTGTAATACCCAAAGAGGTGGGCAGAGGAGTGTAGTATAATTTTTAATTTGCACGCCAAACTAATGGCAAATGTGAGAGCTCTCACATTTGGGCTAGCCCACTGTCCCACTAACTCATTTATGCAAATAAATTATTTCTATTTCTATTTCTAAAAAAAGTATACTGCCACGTTTCACCAGTCACGTTTACCACTGTGGAGTAGGTGGTTAGCCTATTGCCATAGACCGAGCACATGTCCAGACTCCGAGCTATTACTAGAAAATGTAAATTAAATCCAATAGAGCCCGAACCGAGATTTCAACAGAGAACCTCTCGGTCGGCAGTGACACTTTGCAACCAACACGACCAACGAGGCAGTCAAATAAAACATCTTTTATTGCATAATAAAATCGTCCCTACATGATAAAATATTTCGTTCACATTTTTGGTACGTTCTGCCTTCATCTTTTTATACTCCATAGAAAATTTCAAAATAAGAATTAGTACAAAAATGCTTACACTAAATTATACAATATTTTAAACGGGTATAACAAAAATTTAATAAATTTCGAAATAATAATATGAACTGAAGTTTTCATTACCCAGTATCTTTTTTAATACCTATCAAACGGAAATACAATTGAAGTCTATTCTGTTTTTTGGGCCTTATATAATACCCAACATCTACATATGTATATAAACATTTAATTGCAATAAACTATTAATGTGTCTGTCTAAGTACGACGACTATTGTAAAAACAAATTGCATTACATTGCAACGTTAAAAAAACAACAGAATTGATGGTGTTTCAAAAGAAATCTGTTAAATTGAAACAGAAAAATACAAGTAGTAATTGTTCTCAGCGGCGACAGCGGTTTTCTAGCGCCGTTGGAAATGAACTGAACTCTATCGAACGTTACCAAATACCTTTTAAGTAACTGGGTCTTTGTTTTTCCGTTATTTTCACAATACGACACTAGACTGCCTCGTTGATCGTGTTGGTTGCAAGTGCGACTGCCGAACGGGAGGTACTGGGTTCGATTCCCGGGTCGGACACTACAAAAAAATGTTCTAATTTAGATTTTCTAATTTAGATTTTCTAGTAGTGGCTCGGAGTCTGGATTTGTGCCCGATGCATG